>RXPK01002320.1:0-34455 GCA_004143645.1 Protaetia brevitarsis | reverse complement strand
AATATTCTAGAATAAAGAAAAACGATGCAAAGTTTCATCATTAATTGTAGAAATGTGAAAAATGCATTTCATGAAGGTTACATGACAGAGATAATAGAAACCTAATAAAGAATTAAATAAATAAAAATATGTATTTATAAGGCAGACCGAAAATACATTTGAATTTTTCAAACATGCTGTCAGATTCTAAAAAATGCGCGTAAAAATCGAATAGACTGTTAATGTGTAATAACTAGAATCGTAATAATATTTTATTTCCAATCGCATCAAACTCTATAAACCACTTCGCTCTCCTTCAAACAGAATACTCTAAATTTAGCCCGGGCGCATCCAACATCGAACGCCTTTCGTTTTTGGCAAGATTTCTATAAAAATAGAAAACCATCTTTTTGGGTGTGTGAATTTATATCGCGCGTCAGTTCTATCAATCGCACCGTCTAATCAGTGCACGCAATCCGGTTGATTTATCAGTGCGCCGGCAACTTCGTCAAAATTTCCTTTTTTAGGCAAAAGCAAAGCCAGTGTCGCGCCGATACGGAAAGTTTACATGCCGTACTGTCTCGTAGGTGTATATAGTTAGAGTGTATCGTCCCGTTCTCGCAGAAATCGGGCGTCCGGACCACCCGTTTCCAATTATATAACCGTAATACAAACCGAAGATGTCTTACTCTTTGAGTAAGTTGTGTGTGCTGGTGTGAATCATTTTTTCCGCTTCCATGGGCGTATGCGGTGATGCTGTAGCCGGTTCGTTTATTTTCAGAGAATGTTTACGCCACCTTGCCCAGGACGCAGCGGGGGCAACCACTTGTTCTAGGCGGCGATCCGAAAGGGAAGAACTTCTTATACACCAACGGGAATTCTGTTATTATAAGGAATATTGAGGTAGGTCCCCACCTGCGACCAACGCCGTTTTATAAATAAAACTCCGACCGTTACAGAACCCTGCCATTTCGGATATCTACACCGAACATTCACTACCTGTTAACGTAGCGAAATATTCACCCAGCGGATTTTATATAGCTTCAGGAGGTTAGTTTGTTTTATATATTTTTAATATAACCCCAATTACAATATTTGACAGATCAGTCTGGGAAGATCCGTATCTGGGATACGGTGAATAAAGAACATATCCTGAAGAATGAATTTCATCCGATTGGAGGGCCTATTAAAGACATCGCTTGGTCTCCCTGATAACCAACGCATGGTCATTGTCGGAGAAGGACGTGAGAGATTCGGACATGTCTTCATGTCTGAAACGGGAACCTCTGTCGGCGAGATCTCCGGGCAATCCAAACCGATCAATTCCTGTGATTTTAGACCAGCTAGACCTTTTCGAATCATCACTGGATCCGAAGATAATACCATAGGAATTTTCGAAGGCCCACCGTTCAAATTCAAAATGACAAAACAGGTTAGTAGATGAAAAGTATTTATCTAAATACTGTTCTGATAATAAATTTCACAGAAAAGATAAGTTTTATATTGCTTACTTCCTATCTAGATATATAGAGGTATGAGGGGTGTGATAAATAAGTTTTCTGCTTTTAGGAGCATACCAGATTTGTGCAAGCCGTTCGATACTCGCCGAGTGGGAATTTGTTTGCGTCAGCCGGTTTTGATGGGAAAGTTTTCATGTACGATGGGACGACTTCGGATTTAGTGGGAGAAGTTGGGAGCCCGGCACATGGAGGTGGAGTTTATGGTGTTGGCTGGAGTCCCGATGGTAAACAACTGTTGACGGCTAGTGGTGATAAAACGGCAAGGCTGTGGGATGTCGAGACGAGGCAGATGGTATCAGAATTTGTTCTTGGCTCAACAGTTGAGGATCAACAAGTGAGTTTTGGTTTGAATAAAAAAAAATTGAAGGAAATGATATTTACATATCTAAATCAATTTTTTTTTTTGTTGACAGGTGTCATTTCTATATTTTGACATTGATATGTGTCAAATTTTATATTTGTTTTTTTATGTTAATCATGAAGTATAATCAAATATTTATTTGACAAATCTCATTTTTATGTTTTAATTTTGGTATCTGTCAAACTTCATTTATTTTTATGTTAATCGTATGTTTTAACTTTTATTAAAATTTGTTAGTTGACAGCTATGCAACCTTAAATTTTTAAATGTTTATACGATTATGGTGCACATTTTGACATTTACGGAACATTATATTTAGAGAATGACACCTGTCAAACTTCATATTTTTCAATATTTTCTTCAAAGGTGGCATTTTTTTTATATACGTCGATATTAAACTTAAAGTAATAGTTAAACCATAACTCTTTTTCTATTCATCATTTGACATGTATGAATTTTTATATTTTGACATCTCTCAAACTGTAATTCATTTGTTGTCATTTTCTCATCTTTCTGTGTTCTAATGGATTACTAATCATGAATTTTGACTTCCCACCACAATTAATATTTTGTTATTCGGAGCTGTCAACTTTCTCATTACGCAGTACTTATTGTCATATTTGACATATCGGCCGTTCTTACGCGTTAAATTTCTAGAATGAGAACGATAACTCTCAAACTCCATGTTTGTTAATCTTTGTAGCTTTTAAGCCCAAAAAATTATGTCGGCAATTTTAATTTATAATATTTTTACCTGGTTGGTATTCCACTCCAAAATTTTTAAATTAACAGTAAAGGTTTTTAAATTTATTGATAAGATGGACGCAAGCTGAATTAAGTTCTTAGCCGGAATCTATGCAAATTTCACAATTGACTAATATAAAATGCAGGCTAGAAAAAAATTTAAAATTAAGTAAAAATTTATTTTTTAATCAGAATCTATCAAAAACTTCAGAATTAACTATAAGATCCATGCTAGGAAAAAAGATTACTGACCTGTGTTAATCATTATTTTATATCAGGACCTGTCAAACCTTACATTGCATATTTTGACAATAACGCATGTCAAACATTAAAGTGTATGATTGACAAGTGTGAACTTTAATTTTTTTTAATATATTTGTCTTTTTTTATATAAGTTGGTATCGAACTTGCAAATTTTACATTGATAGATTGTCAAATTAATTTTTTTTATTGATGATTTCATAGGTGTCATTTTTAAATTTTGACAAACAACAAATTCCTGGTTTTATCTCCTAATTTTTTTCATGTATACTAAGAAATGCTGTCAAAATCTTTATTTGACAGGCGTTATTTTTACATTTTTAAATTTATTGATTTCATGCTAATAATATTGAGTTTCGACTCTTAACTAAGATTGTCAAATTAACTTTTTTTATTGATGATTTCATAGGTGTCATTTTTAAATTTTGACAAATAACAAATTCCTGGTTTTATCTCCTAATTTTTTTATGTATATTAAGAAATGCTGTCAAAATCTTTATTTGACAGGCGTTATTTTTATATTTTTAAATTTATTGATTTGATGCTAATAATATTGAGTTTCGATTCTTAACTAAGATTGTCAAATTAACTTTTTTTATTGATGATTTCATAGGTGTCATTTTTAAATTTTGACAAATAACAAATTCCTGGTTTTATCTCCTAATTTTTTTCATGTATACTAAGAAATGCTGTCAAAATCTTTATTTGACAGGCGTTATTTTTACATTTTTAAATTTATTGATTTGATGCTAATAATAATGATTTTCGATTCTTAACTAAGAAACCCTTAAAAGCTTCATAGTCCAAGACAGGAAAGAAAAGTTTTAATGAGATCTCAACATGTAGATTCATACATTCATATTTTGACAATAAGATGTGCCAGACGTTAAATGACAGCTGCCAAATTTTGCGTATATACATATATTTTTTAAACCTTTACTTGTAGTGTCACTTTTTACTTCATAGTTTTACGTCTGCTATTGAGTACAAAACAAAACTTTAAAATAGGACAATTTTATTTTGACGTGCTTGTCAATCAACACCTTCAAAATGTTCATGTAGTTATCGATAAAAAAAAAACTTTAGATTTTAAAAATCGAGCTAATGTGCATCACTGTATGTTGGAATATTTCAATAAGACATCTGTCAAATTTTAACTTTGACATGTGTCAAACTTTAATTTCTCGTAATATTTTTTTTTTCAAAAAATTCATTTTGCGAGCCACATTCGCCAATTTTTAATTTCGTAATTCTTTATTTAAAAAAAGTTTGTTTAATTTTGACATTGACACCTGTCAAACTTTCATTTAATTTTCTTTTTACGCTTTTCCTCTTTAGGTTTCGTGTTTATGGCAAGGACAATATCTACTGTCGGTCTCTTTAAGCGGTTTCATCAACTATTTAGACGTCAATAACCCTAGTAAACCTTTACGTATCGTAAAAGGCCACAATAAACCCATAACCGTATTGGCCTTGAGCGAAGATCGTGGCAGTATATTCACCGGCTCGCACGACGGCTACGTAACAAATTGGAACGCGGAAACTGGAGTAACGACAGGGTTGAGGGTATCGGCCACGGTAACCAAATCAACGGCATGAAACCCCTCGGAGACGTCTTGTACACCTGCGGCATCGACGATTCCGTCAAACAAGATCGATATAGAAAGTAAATAATAACACTATGTAACACGTTTTTTGTCCTTGAGTAAGTAGTAAGCGTTATTTCCAACTTATTTATGCTTCATAACAATAGAAAAATACTTTTATTCCCCTCTAATTTTGCTTTTGTGACTAGGACAACGAAAATTTGAAATATATCCACATATGTATATTGTATGTCCACTTAAGTATGAGACAAATGGGAAAAAATTTTATTGTTGAATTTATAAAGAAAAAATTATGTAAAATAAAAGTAGGTGCTTCTTTAAAAACATATTTTATATTCAAACTTAGTTAAAATGCGTGGTTTTACTTTGAAGTAAGAAAAAAATTAATTGTCTTGAGAATAAAACACGCTTATTTTTAAAGATACCAAAAAGCTCCATCAGCAAAAAGTACTTCAACTCGCTAAATGTGCCAAAATACAAATTTTCAAAGTAGAAATCAAAGAAATGGAATTTTACAAAATTATACAAATATGGGCCAAACATTGAAAAAATACTTTTCAAAATTTTTTTTTGTAAAAATGTGTTTTTCGATTTTTACTTGAAAGTTGGTAATTTGGCATATTTAGGAATTTGAAGTACTTTTTTCTAATGGAACTTCTTCATATCTTTAAAAATAAGGTTTTATTCTCAAGACAATTTCTTTTCTTTTCTTAATTATAGCAAAATTACGAATGTTAATTTTAAACACCAAATATATTTCTAAAGACGCACTGCCTTTTATTTTATATAATTTTTTTTTATAGATTCAATAATTTTTTTTTGCCCCCATTAGTCTCATATTTAAGTGGACACAGTGTATATCTCCAATATTTTCTCCTTACGGGTGAGCTTTTTAGGAAAGTCATCGCAGTCGAGAATCTTCTTAATTTGAGGTCCTACGAAGACACCGGCTTTGACCTTCGCCTCAGATAGCTTAGGAAATAATTTTTCATGGCTGCTGACTCCGTACTTTGAGCTTTCGCAAATTGTTTTATAAGCCCCAACTTTATGTGCAGTGCATCAGCACCTTTAGAGGGTCTACCAGTGGCTCTCATTTGATATTGTTTTTCCCTATAGAAAACTTTGTCCTCTGTGGCCAATCGCGCTTGTTGTAGTGTGCATTGGTGTCCCTGCTGTCCCAAAGACAAAGATAACATGGGAATTTGGTGAAACCACCTTGCAGATCCATGAGGAATGACACCATTTTGAAGTCGCCGATGACCTCCCATCCATACTTGTCATACTTCGAAACTTTCAGCAAGGTCTTGATGTTAAAGTAATCCTCTTTGAGGTGCACTGAATGACCCAGGAGAAGAGATGGAAAGTTATTACCATTATGCAGCAGTACTGCTTTGACGCTTCTTTAAAGAGCTGTCAATGAAGAGACGCCACTCATTTGAACTATAGGCGATTCCAATTGCCTCAAATAGCCCAGTCACATCGTGGCAAAAGCAGAGCCCATCTAGATAGGTGAGAAAGCTAGAAAAAGTTTGGTGCCGCTTTCTCTGATCTACGACTCGCACAGTTTCATCCAGCAAGTTCCACTGCTTCAGCCTAGAGGTCAAAATCTCAGCATTGGACTTGGAGAGTCCAAGATCTCTAACTAAGTCGTTCTAACATTGATCATTGTCATCTGATTCTACAATATTTTCTTCACACTCCGACTCGCTGTTGCTGATTGAAGAGGCCTGATCTATCTTAGGAGGATTAGGTAATGGAAGCTGAGGGCTGTATAATACTGGGGCCATGGATGAAGGAAGATCCGGATACATGACAGCAGGGGCATTTTTGCCAGTACGGCGTCTGGAAGGGTCCACAATGCAAAAGTAGCAGTTGCTTGAGTGGTTAGTGGGTTCCCGCCAAATCTTGGAATTGCAAATCTCATGGATCTCTTTTCTCCCCTATACCATCCTCTTGTCTTAATAAACTGACCACAATCATAGCAAAACGCGTCTGCTTCATGTTTGCGACCTCTTGAAACCATCGTCTAATTAAAAAATAGGTATAGTGAAATGAGCAATACATATACACACCGTTTTGAGCGCTGAAATCGTGGGACGAGTCTATTATATCAGCTTTAGGAGTGTACACGTTTTGAATGGAGGGACGTTGGAATATTGGATTTGTCAAAATTTAAAATAGCGCCTGAACAATGTGGCAATAAATTATCAAAGCCGGTTGAGTGGTTGAGACATCTTCGTTGTGATATTTTAATTTTGTTTCCAAAAAAAAAAAACATCCAAAGCCGAAAATGCAGATACTTGTCACTTTGACAGACATATTTACTGTCATTCCTATCGTAAATGAATTCACTTCCGTCATTGATGTCTTTAGTTCCCGTATTCTACGTCGAACAACATAATATGTACTTCTCATTTTGGGTTTGCTTGTAAATTTTAAAATATCATTGTCTTGGTCACAAAAGCAAAGTTTGTGGGAAATAATCGACTGTTTTTATACTTTTCTGACATAAGAAAATAGGAAATGACAGTTACAACCCAAAGACAAAAAAATTAATAGAAATTGTTACATGGTGTAATCATTCTTCTCGGGATTTCTTAAATTTCACCGTGCCACGTTTCAGACAACATCTACACGAAAATCGACGTCAAACTCGGATCACAACCCCGAGGCATGGACATCCTAAAACAACAGAATCTAATAGTCGCTGCCAGCGTCAATGAGGTAACCGTGATCCAGGATAATCGAAAAGCTAGCAGTATTAAAGTCTCTTACGAACCGTCGAGTGCCGGCGTCTCGCCCAGTGGTGACGTGGCTATCGGAGGCGCTATGGACAACAAAGTGCACATCTACGAGCTGAAAGGCACAGAATTGGTACCGAAGACGGAGTTAGATCATCTGGGTGCCGTAACAGACGTGGCTTACTCACCGGATGATAAATATTTGGTCGCTTGCGACGCTAATCGGAAAGTTATCTTGTACAACGTCCCTGAATATAAAGTAAGTGTAATTACAGCTTAATTAATATAAATTAAATAGCTAATTGTTTTTTTTTTATTTCCCAGCTTGCCACGAACCAAGAATGGGGTTTCCACAACGCTAGAGTCAATTGCATCGCGTGGTCACCTGATTCCTTGTTGGTAGCCAGTGGCAGTTTGGATACGAATATTATAATTTGGTCTGTTGAAAAACCGAACAAGCATATTATAATAAAAAGTAAGTTTTTCAGCGCTCATATAGACATATTTCTTTTTTTTTTTTTTTTTTTTTAATTTAATTTAATTCTAACGCCTGCCCCACGTTGGGCGCCAAAAATATGCGATTCGTTAAATTAACTTACAAGGCGTTTATTTAAATAAATCGTAAGAACTAATTTGATACAATAGCGCTGTGAGCTCCTTAAAGTGCAGTTTTCAATTCGTTTCTCAAGCTTTTTATTGATTTTCACGCTTAATCTGTTTTATCCATTTCATCAGATTTCGTTTTTACTCTTTGTTATTCCTTTTATAACTTACGCCCATCATTCTGAATTAGCTCGTTAACTTTTGTATTATAATAAAACCTTACTGCAAAAGTATGTGACAGAAGTTGCCGACTTTTAATTTAGTTTTAACTAATGCCCCACGTTGGGCGCCAAAATACGCGATTGGATCAAATTAACTTAGAAGGCGTTTATTTAAAATTAATCTAAGAATCCTTAATTTGACACAATAGCACTGTGAGCTCGCTAAAGTGCCGCTTGCATTTTTTTTCCGTAGGCTTCTTATTACCATTCACACTTTATCGTTTTTTTTCATTTTCTAAGATTCATTTCAACATTATTTACTACAGAAATGTGTGTCCGAAATTGCTAGTTTTTAATTTAATTTTAACGAATGCCCCACGTTGGGCGCCAAAATACGGGATTGATCTGAATAAATTAACTTAGAAGACGTTTATTTAAAATTAATCTAAGAATCCTTAATTTGACGACATAATAGCACTGTGAGCTCGCTAAAGTGCCGCTTGCACTTTTTTCTGTAGGCTCTTATTGCTATTCACACTTACGTCTTTTCCATTTCCTCATATTTAATTTTCATTTCAACATGATTTACTACAGAAATGTGTGCCCGAAATTGCTAGTTTTTAATTTAATTTTAACGAATGTCCCACGCTGGGCGCCAAAAATATGCGATATCATTTTTATCCTGTTAGAATAAAATAATTGTTACTTGCAAAAACATGTATGCAAATTTGCCTATTTCTCTTTCAATGCTAACGAATGTCCCCACTCGGGCGCCAGAAACATGCCGATTTGTTCAATTAACTTACAAGACGTTTTATTTAAAATAATATTCCAGAACTTAATTGCACGAATAGCTTGCTGTAAGCTTCGTTAGTGCAGTTTTCAGTTCGTTTCTTGGGCTTTTTATTAAAAAAAATCTGTTTTACCATTTCATCAGATTTCGTTTTTACTCTTTGTTATTCCTTTTATAACTTTCGCCCATCATTCTGAATTAACGCGTTAAGTTTTCTTTTTCTATTATAATAAAAACCTTACTGCAAAAGTGTGTGATAGAAGTTGCCGATTTTTAATTTAATTTTAACGCATGCCCCACGTTGGGCGCCAAAATACGCGATTGATCAAATTAACTTAAAAGACGTTTATTTAAAATTAATCTAAGAATCCTTAATTTGACGACACAATAGCACTGTGAGCTCGCTAAAGTGCCGCTTGCACTTTTTTCCGTAGGCTTCTTATTGCCATTCACACTTTATCGTTTTTTCCATTTTCTAAGATTTCATTTCAACATTATTTACTACAGAAATGTGTGCCCGAAATTGCTAGTTTTTAATTTAATTTTAACGAATGTCCCACGCTGGGCGCCAAAAATATGCGATTTGTTCAATTAACTTACAACACGTTTATTTAAATAAATCCAAGAACTAATTTGACACAATAGTGCTGTGAGCTCGTTAAAGTGCAGTTTTCAGTTCGTTTCTTAGGCTTTTTATTAAAAAAAATCTGTTTTACCATTTCATCAGATTTCGTTTTTACTTTTTGTTATTCCTTTTATATTTATTATATTTATTACGCCCATCATTCTGAATTAACGCGTTAACTTTTCTATTATAATAAAACCTTACTGCAAAAGTGTGTGACAGAAGTTTCCGGTTTTTAATTTAATTTTAACGCATGCCCCACGTTGGGCGCCAAAATACGCGATTGATCAAATTAACTTAGAAGACGTTTATTTAAAATTAATCTAAGAATCCTTAATTTGACGACACAATAGTACTGTGAGCTCGCTGAAGTGCCGCTTGCACTTTTTTCCGTAGGCTTCTTATTGCCATTCACACTTTATCGTTTTTTCCATTTTCTAAGATTTCATTTCAACATTATTTACTACAGAAATGTGTGCCCGAAATTGCTAGTTATTAATTTAATTTTAACGAATGTTCCACGCTGGGCGCCAAAAATATGCGATATCATTTTTATCCTGTTAGAATAAAATAATAGTTACTTGCAAAAACGTGTATGCAAATTTGCCTATTTCTCTTTCAATGCTAACGAATGTCTCCACTCGGGCGCCAGAAATATGCGATTTGTTCTATTAACTTACAAGACGTTTATTTAAATAAATCCAAGAACTAATTTGACACAATAGTGCTGTGAACTCGTTAAAGTGCAGTTTTCAGTTCGTTTCTTGGGCTTTTTATTAAAAAAAATCTGTTTTACCATTTCATCAGATTTCGTTTTTACTCTTTGTTATTCCTTTTATAACTTACGCCCATTATTCTGAATTAACTCGTTAACTTTTCTATTATAATAAAACCTTACTGCAAAAATGTGTGACAAAAGTTGCCGGTTTTTAATTTAATTTTAACGAATGCCCCACGCTTGGGCGCCAAAATACGCGATTGATCAAATTAACTTAGAAGACGTTTATTTAAAATTAATCTAAGAATCCTTAATTTGGCGACACAATAGCACTGTGAGTTCGCTAAAGTGCCGCTTGCACTTTTTTTCGTAGGATTCTTATTACTATTCACACTTTATCGTCTTTTCCATTTCCTAAGATTTCATTTTCATTTGAACATTATTTACTACAGATATGTGTGCCCGAAATTGCTAGTTTTTAATTTATTTTTAACGAATGCCCCATCTTGGGCGCCAAAATATACGATTTGTCAATTGACTTATTTAAAATCAAGCTAAGAATTTTCAGTTTAACACGATATCATTGTAAGCTCTTTAAATTGCAACTTTTCACACGTCATCTAATTTTCAATTTACTCAGATTTAATTTCTTTTACTCTTTGTTAGTTCTTTTATAATTTCCACTCCCAAACTGAATTAATTTTATTTTGTCTATTAGAATAAAACCCTATTTACTAAAAAAAATGTGTGCCCGAAATTGTTAGTTTTAATTTATTTTTGACGAATGCCCCACCTTGGGCGCCAAAATTACGATTTGTCAAATTGACTTCTTTAAAATCAAGTTAAGAATTCTCAATTTAACACGATATCATTGTAAGCTCTTTAAATTGCGACTTTTCACACGTCATATAATTTTCACCTCAATATAATTTCTTTTACTCTTAGCTAGTTCTTTTAAAACTTTCGCCTCCCAACCTGAATTAACTTTATTTTGTCTATTGGAATACCTTTTTTTTTAGTAAATAAAAAAAATATGTGCCCGAAATTGCTAGTGTTTAATTTAATTTTAACGAATGTCCCACAATGGGCGCCAAAAATTTGCGATATCATTTTTATCCTGTTAGGATAAAATATTTGTTACTTGCAAAAACGTGTATGCAAATTTGCCTATTTCTCTTTCAATGCTAACGAATGTCCCCACTCGGGCGCCAGAAATATGCAATATGTCAAACAGACTCACATAATGCTTATTTAGAATAAATCTTATATTTGTCTACTAGCATATAGGAATAGCGCTGTGAGTTCGTTAAATTGATATTTTCCTAATCCTCTTATCGTTTTCATGCTTTAACTACTTTGCTGTTTCAACGTGCTTCATTTTTACGGCGTATTGTTTTTTTATAACTTTTAACCACCATTTTAAATTACGTTAATTTACTTTACAACAATAGTTTCTCCAAGGCGTGTGTATCTGAAATTGCCGGTTTTAATGTCATTTTAACGAATGCCCCACGTCGGGCGCCAAAAATGTAGCGAATTGTGTCAAATTCACTTATGTGATGTTTACTTAAAACGAATCTTAGCAATTCTCAGTTGGACATTTTAACACTATGAGTCTGTTAAATTGCTATTTTTACTTTTTTTCCAAGTCTTTTGTTATTTCAGTTACAACTTTCTGAACTACCATAATGAACAACTTTCTTTATACTATTTGTGTTTTCTATTAATCTTTTTATTTAGATGCCCACGCTCAAAGTCAGATCACAAGACTCTCTTGGTTGGATAACAACACCGTAGTATCGGTCGGACAAGACTGCAACACAAAACTATGGACCGTTACACCATTTTAATACCAATTTGTGAGTTTTCGAGTGGAATGAGAGCCGTTTAAATTTTGCATTTAAATAAATGAATAACTATTATATAGAATGTCATTATATTATTATTGTATAGATTATGTATGCATTTTTATAGCTATATTTGCGCGGAGCTGTGTCTCTTTTATTATTTCATTTTTTAATAGATTTTTTTTTCTTAATTTTATTTTATTTAGAGTATCACCACAGTATTTTTTTTCTTTCTTTTGATAAAAAGGAAGGCTTTTTTTATACTTATTTAATAATAATATCTTCTTGTGTGTTTGCGAGGTAACTGACAGTTCTTTTAATTATTATTTTTAATTTAAAATAGTTCCTATATCTTTATCATAAATAAACAGCTTTTGTTTTGATTATCTATGATGCTATTATATGCTTTAAAATGATGTGTACCAGTTTTAAACTTTTTTTTTATTTATGGATATATAGTTTTGTTGCAGAATTTAAATAATTTGTTCTTGCATTTGGACAAATTGTTATATAGATTCCCATTTAAATATATTAGGGCCTAAATATTATTATTATTTTTATTATAAATATATTTCAATTGGAATTCTAAATAAATAGAAAAAGAGATGTAAAAATTCTGTCCCTAATAATAATAATAATAAAATCAATTTCTAAAAAAAAAAATAATAATTAAATGTCTATATTTCAAAGTACATTATGATAGTAGTATCTCGTATTTAATTTTTAATATATTTTTATACGGTAATACGTACTTCTTTCGTACTCTATAAAAGCGAACAAAAAAACATTTTTTATAAAATTAATTAATCTTTAAAGATTGTACAAGAGCAGGTATTAAAAAGTGAGAAACAGGAGATATTACAGTAATTATCGTGTGATGGCTGTTCTATTTTCATTTTTTTTTTTTTTTTGCAAATCCTAGTTACTGATTCAATATTTAGGGGAAGTACAAGTGAAAATAGGCAGTTACGCACACGTTATTTTTAAATATTGTATTGAATTTTAGAAGGAATGTTGCTGCCTATCGCTAATAATAATTTATTATTGTCAACCCAGGGAATTTTTTTTTTGGTAATATTGAATAAATTTATTACAGTAAATGAGGTGTTTTATTTTATATGTTTGTCACACATTTTTTTTTACTAATTATTTTAATTATTCCTCAAATGGATTTAGTTTACATATGCCGTGAAAAATATCCAGTTATATATATTTTTTTTAATTATGTGCAAGCCAATTATTAAAATTACCTATAAATCAATACTTGGATGCAATACTAGAGACCACTAGTTCACGTGATAAAAACTGTTCCTATTTGTGGTAACATACTAACAAAAAAATATATATTTTTTTTTCTTAAAAAGTTTTAATATCTTTTTAATTATCTTTTTATCTCTTTAATATCTTCATTATTACTTGAAAAGAAAATTGTTGAATATACGACCATTCGTTTCATTACTTATCATTAGTTATCATTTCTTAAATGTAGTATGCCGTTTTAAATAACAGATAATTTATTATAACATAAATCATTAAAAAAAACTTAAAAATTCTATTTAAACATTATTTATTTTTTCTAATTTTAAATAAGAAATATCATTACTTTGTTAAAAGAAAGAAAAATCATGTATTTAAGATCAATATTTAAAATAATTCCGTTTTAAATCATTACCTTCCCGGTAAACCAAATTCAAATTTCCCGCAATTATATTCACTAACTTCAACTTAAAGGTATTCAAATAAAGGTGCATCCACACGCTCGGAGTTCGCCGAACTCCGAGCACTAGTTTGGCGAACTCCTAGTCGTGTGGACGGGCAGTTCGGAGTTCGGCGAACTAGTCGGTAAAATGTTTTGCCTATTCCCCCGATCTGCAATGGAAAATGGCGCACGAATGTTCGGCTAGACGGAGTTTTCGTGCACGCCGTCCACACATTCGGGAAGGTATTTAGAGAGTGAGAGGAAAGCTGTTGACAGCTGTCTAGTGATACTGTCATCTCTTACTAGCTATTACAATATGAAGGTAGCATCCACACGCTCGGAGTTCGCCGAACTCCGAGCACTAGTTTGGCGATCTCCTAGTCGGTGGACGCGGGCAGTTGGGGTTCGGCGAACTAGTCGGCAAACTGTTTGCCATTCCCGATCTGCATTTGGAAAAATGGCGCACGAATGTTCGGCTAGACGGAGTTCGTGCACCCGTCACACATTCGGAAGGTATTTAGAGTGAGAGGGAAAGCTGTTGACAGCTGTCTAGTGAGCTCGTCTCTTACTAGTTATACTTTATACCTACAGTTTTTTAATAACTGTTACATATGACAGCGGGTAACAGACACAAATTATTTACTGAAACTACCATGTCGTATGATGAAATTGACAGCTTTGCCAAAGATAATAAACATTCAACGTTTTTTTTTGACATTGATTGAGTGTAATTTAGTATTCATTATTACATTAATTGATGCATTTCAAGTAAATAAAGATCTAAGTTTTATAAAAATTAATCTTTAAAACTAATGTGAGATAAGTAATTAATAGCAATTTAATCCTAAACTATAAAAAGCTTACCACTCTTTTCATAATTCAATCAAATTTCTTGAATTTTACTAAAGAGGGTCGAAATGTATATTGTTATGTGATGATCTGGTTATAATGCGTAAAAAATTAGGTGATATTTATTAATATATAATCATTTAAAAGAAACCACCCTCCTCCTCACGGCCCTCAATTTGAAGCGATAAGAATCCATACATCCCGTGGACCGTGTTTGTGCAAACATATTCGCTCATTGTAAAATATTACTCATACGGGTGTATGATACTCGTGAATAATTGGATAAAAAATGGCGAACAAATTGAGCCAAAATATTTCTTTGATTAACCTATAATTTTTACGACGAAATGTTTCAATGATAACAATCACGTTGTCATAAAATTATAGAAGGTCAATAAAACAACTTTCTTTGTTCGAGTTTGTTCGCCATTATATACCAGTTACCCGTACATTCATCATCGTAAACTTGAAATAACAGAAATTAAATAATAGCATAAGTAATTGTAGTTGTCAACTTTTCATACCTAATGAATGATTACTGGTGTCCGTGATTCATATTGAGTTTCTGTCATGCTCACCAAATGACAGAACTTCAAATATTTTATGATTTGCCGAGTACCCGCGAAACAAAAAAGAGTTTCAGTTATGCAGTGACAGCAATGGTTCATAACCGTCATAGTTTCTGTACCAACACCAACCTAATTCATGCAATCACTCAATGCTACCACACTAAACTCTCATACCGAACGTTCGGCGTTTTCCCGTATCTGCTCGGAGTTCGGCGAACTCCGAGCGTGTGGACGGTCGCGTCCACACGATTCGGTAGTTGCCGAACATTCGGAGTTCGGCGAACTCCGAGCGTGTGGATGCACCTTAACTATTAATGTAACAAAATCGTAGGTAATTTCATGCTTTAATGTTGAAGTTACTAAAAATAATTACGGGAAATTTGAATTTGATTCACTGGGTTTATGCAATGATTAAAATATGTTGTTTTCAAGCAACAGGTCGATTTATAATAATTATACTATTAAAGGGTTATTTATAATTATTAAAAGAAGAACCTTAAAACTTTATCAAAGCAGCATTCATTTTTTTCCAATTTTAAACAAGAAATACATAAAATACGCTCATTTTCGTATAAAAAAAACAAAGCTAGTAAATTTGGCGCCATTTTCTTCTTAATTTTTTCCGTTTTCATAATAATTTAACACCTAAATGTAACCATAGGGGGCGCTGATTTGAAGAGGGACAACAATTTATCACAGTGTTAATTATTATTTTTAAAAATAGTGGAAATTCTATTAGGTAGGTATAATTTTGCCTCACTATTTTTTTCTAATTTAAGCTGTAAAATAAATTGTATAAAAAAATTGTAAATTTGCCGCCAAATTTTTAGTCAGTACCTAATGTAACAATAGAGGGCGTATTGAATGAATAAGTGCCGAAAAATGTATAATATATTATTAATTTAATATCTATATAATATTAAATTATTAATAATTGCAAAGAATTCTGGAGAAATTGTATTACATATGCGAATTTTTTTTATTTTTAAAATATGGAAAATTTGCTTTGTGAGAAATAGTATTAGCACATCCAATAATCCCAAAATTTATTTTGACAGATGTCACGTTACCACTAGTACGGCGGCAAATTTAAAAAGTATTTCATAAATCTTTCAAAAGTGAGGTTAGGTCACATGATATCCAAAAAAGTTGTTACGAATTAAATATTGAAGCTATTCGCAAATTTTCGTAAATAGTAGTAGTTTTAAATGTTTTTTTTTTGGCTAAATTCACGAGAAATTGTTTATATAATTATTTTTTTTTTCAAAACGTTTATATTTTTCCAAGTGTGCACAGGTATTTTTATAATAGGTTTTATTAATTTGGTAACTCACATATTTTTTTTATATAGTTTTAAACAGGGTAAAGAAGAAAAGTTTAACCATAAGTATCCCTAATAGCCAAATTTAAATTTCCCGCAATTATTCTTAGAAACTTCAACGTTGAAACATAAAATTACCCACCATTTTGTACTATATTAATAGTTATTTTAATGCCTTTGGGTTGAATTCACTAAAAAATTGTGGCGGGAAATTTAAATTTGGCTATTAAGGACCCGATTACAAATGAATGTATTCAATTCTTTTAATAAATCTATGAGTGTAACTGTTGGCGTTCAAAATTATTTGTATTTTTATTATATTATACAAATATATAACTACTTATATGTGTTACTGCTTTCAACAAATTTTGAGAGTACTGTAATCGAACAATTTTAACCGTCACTTGACCGTTAACAACAAACGCAAAGATATCAAATAATGTGCCGGAAGTACTAATATACAGCTGATTGGACGATTTGGAAAATGTGAATCGAATTGTCTATAGAATGTATACTGCATACGGAGGTTAAATGATCTATTTAGTGGTCACGTGTTAAATCTCGCGAAATAAATTTTGAGGTTGGTAGACGTGCTGCATCTATTCCTCAAAAAGGAATTTACCATAATATAGCAAGCTTATTTATTTATTTTTTCTAATTTTAAACAAGAAATATGTGAATGACACTATTACAAAATAGGAAAAAAGGTATCAAAATTTAAACTTACGATTTTTTGTTATGTACTTACGGTATTTATGTCAGATTTCCGCACATGTCTGTAAGATTATCTGTAAATCTGAAAGCATGTATTATAGATTACAGATCGCCTGACAGACACTAATACAGACACGCATAAAATCTCACCATTGGTTTTGTATGCATGTATAGTTGCTTGCCCTAATAGCCAAATTTAAATTTCCCGCAATTATTCTTAGTAACTTCAACGTTGCTACATAAAATTCCCCACATTATTGTATTCTTAATAGTTATTTTAAAGCCTTTACGTTAAATTCATTAAAAATTGTGGCGGGAAATTTAAATTTGGCCATTAGGGTTGAAACGTCTTCTAAAAGTTATTTTTTATACACAGAGATTCAAAATGATTGTCAATTTCGCTGCTATAGATAGTAACAGGGTGTAGGTATATGCCGCGTGTTTGTAATGAAGGTTTGAACTAAGTCAGTGTTGGAACATAAGAAAGTAAACGGATCTGTCATAAATAAGGAAAACGTAACCTATATTTGAACTCGCATTATATAAACGACTATGGATTGGTGTTTCTGCTTGTAAAAATGAAATGTATTAATTTAACTTTACTAAATTATGATTTTACAATTCGTACTAACTGGTGTTAACTAAATTTATTTATTACTTTAAATTATAACATACAATTAGTATATTATTAAGTGACAAACTGCATCTCTCAGTTCTTTATGGTATGCATGCGGTTTCTATAGATCCTATTTTTTAGATAGCAAACATGAAGTAATCTAATGGGTTTAGATAGGCGATCTTGGTGGCATCTTTGTGCTCTAACGAACCTGTCAGCAAAAAACTGTTGAGATATTTGGCGAGTTTGTCGAGCAGTATGCGCTGGGCATTATTCGTGCTGAAAATAACCTGCTTCGAGCTCATTTTCTTGGACTCTGCAATAAACAATTCCAACATCTTTCGGTAACGTTGGGCTGTTACAGTTTCCTCGAGAAAATTGGCCTATTATTCGTTGCTGGACATAGCTAACAAACTCCAACTTTTACGGGATGCAATGGGTTTCTCGAAATTCGTGTGGATTTCTGCAGACCAGATACAATGTTTTGTAAATTGATATAGTCTGTTACATAAAACCAGGCTTCATCCGAGAAAAATGATTTATTTAGCAAGTCATCGTCCCTTAAATTGTTATTAAACCAATGACAATATTCCAATCGCCTATTGTGACCTAATGGTAATAATTCTTGTATCGTAGAAACTTTATAGGGATGAAAATGTAACTTTCTTTTGACAGCTCATTGCGCTGGAGTATATGATAAGCCTATAAAATTATAAAATGTACTAAACTATTTAACTTAATGTTAGTATTGATTTTTTACCTGTTTGTTGAGCTAATTACCACAGATAAATTCCCTTATTTTCTTACAGTATTCAGAAATACTATTGTTGGTGATATTAGATGTAAATATAACGATTTGAAAAAATTATAAGATAAATAATCGAAGATACTACAACACGCACGCCAATGTCGCTAATGTCAAGAAAATTCATTTAATGTATGAAATTTGTATGTAGCTAACTTCGCTCATTAAATTGGTAATAAGTATAGATAAATTTTTCCGGAAAACAGTTTTTTTCTTACGACAATCATTTTGAATCACATGGTATATATTTACATAGTTATCTGATTCAGAAGTCTGTTTTGAATTTCGCGCCAACATTTTAATCAATTAAATTATGTTAAAAAAAAATCAATTTATTAAGTATATACATAAAATTCAGTTAAATATTTTTATATACACAAACAAAAAATAAATTATCTACTTTTATTTCCTATTAAACACATCATCAAGTATTTTTCTTCCGTTTCCTAGTTGTATATTCTTCCGGATGTCGATACGAAACGTGTTTCCTTAAAGCGTCCCTACTTTTCGAAACGTGCGGACAAGATAAGCAAGAATAATAGGTATCCTTATGCGTTTCCATGTGAACACGTAAATTGTATTGATTACTCAAATATTTACCGCAGATAAAACACTTGCAAATCTCCGGAGCGTCTCTCAAAGTCTTCTTGGAACCCGTGTCGTTCTGCAACGGGCTCGCAATATCTGAAAAGAAACGAACCATAAAATACACGCGTAAATTCATCAATTTGAAATTCCCGCGAAAAACCTTGACAGTCAAGTTCCGACATCTTTTTCCCGGGCTCCTCCATTAAGGTTGGCGCTTCGATTTGGCGTTTTCTAGCTCGCATTCGTCGTTTTGGAAGTTCGTATCGTCCTGTAGTTTCATATTGCACAATCCTTGAATCCTAAGGGCTCTCGCCAGATGGACGAGCCTTGGGATTTGAGTTTTGGACACGAGGCACTGGCCCTGTATATGTAAGAGAGGATTGCTTCGACATCTTCCGGGATGACGTCGTGAGGACGACAATTGAAGATTCTAACGGTCCTACGTTCTGTTTTTTTTTTTTTGGGCAATAAATTGGAAATTAGATTTAGAATTAATCATTTCGCTAATGAGTAAATTTAAATTTCGCGCAATTATTTTCGTAACTTCAAAGTCGTTAGAGGTCTACAGTTTGTTCTTTTTAGCTGAACATGCTGACTAGTTCAAGTAGTGCACACTAAAGTGTTCTTCTTAGTGCAAGTGACGTCAGACACTGTAATGTCTATTAGCTCAGATTTTGTATTTACCGCCAATAATAACTTAGGTTGGGAACCAGTGTTGCCAATTTAGTGGATTTCCCGCTAGTTCTAGCTTAATTAACATTGCATTTGACGGTAGAATTGCACGTTTAGCGGATTTTTTAGCGGAAAACTAGCAAAACCAGCTTGGTTTTTTATAATAATATACATTATACCAAAATTTTGATATGGATTGTAACATTTAACAGTGTCATATAATGATTTAATGCACTGCTAAACTCTTTGCAGGCTCTAATACTAATACAACAAACAATGTTGGATGGCTTTGCAAGTGATCAAAGTTCGTTCGAATTCATTTGAATATTTTGTCTAAAATCAACTCTACCAAATTCAAGATTTGAGATCAGGGAAATACGTTCTTTCCGCTGATGTATATATATAAAAAAAAACCCAATCCGTAAGTTTCATTTGGAACTATTGCCATATTCATTGTAAGTATATAAAAAAGTAAGTGATTGTGTTTTCCAAACAATCTTTTTTCCAATTGGTATGGGAAAGTTACAATACATACAAAAGTTTCGGAATGGAGTTCAAACTGGTTCAAATAGTTGACGGATTTTTTTCAAATCTTGCGGAATTTCAAGCGCCATCTAACGGATTAAATTTTTATATGTTGGCAACACTGTTGGGACCGGCTCGAACTTTTAACTGTCAGGTGATGTACGATATACGTTTGTATTACGCTCATATGATTGTTGTACGATTGCATGTTTTAAGTGTTAATCATTAAAGATTACTAATTAATAACGTAACGTTACCAATTGAACAATCAATAACAACCAAGTAGAACAGTACACACATGTCGTTCTTTTTAGCAGTACATCGGTACTGAGTGCAACAGTTTGCAACTGCACTATCTGTTCTATTCTTTGAACGAGCCCAAAAACTGGATGAAGAATTTGTAAACAATTTTTATGTTGTTGGATGTGGAATTAAATTCTACCACGATTTGCTGTAACCTATTTTCTATACCCATCTTTAATAGCTCTCTGTCAAATTACTCGTTTTATTTATTGGTAGGCCATGACATTGACACTACAATAAATTATTGTTGTCAGTAAATATTTTTAGAAATTTCTGAAAATAGATATCTTATTGTATTTTATTTATTAATAAAACGAAAATAGATGATTATTTAGGGAGAAAACATTTATTTTGACATATATTTTAATTATTAATATATATTATTTATTTTTACAATTAATTTCTTGTTAAATACAATATTTCATAGAAAACTTTTGAATATATATTGGACATGATACATTATTAAGATTGGTAGTTTATAGAAATACAAACTCTGTATTTAATACTAATTATTAATAATATTATGTGAATATAATTATATACAGTGACGACTCATTTGAAACGGAAGCACCCTCGTAAGATCTATATTTTACGTTAAAATGAAAGTAATCTTAATATATGTTAAAATGGAATCTAATTAAGAATACTTTATTAAAATGATGTCGACATATAAATAATTAGAAAAATATATAAGTTTTACGAGTATATATTTATCGAATAATGCATGATGATAAACTTTAAAAAATGATTCTCCCATAACTTTATTTTTTATTAATAAAACATATTTGATTGAAATTTTAGTAATTAGTTTTTTTAATAAAAATAATCGCTAATAACATTTTGTTGCTCCTGAATTTGAAAAATAATCGTATAATTTGAAATTATAAATAAACTTCTGAAATTCTATTTGGAAGTAAACAACATTTTCCCTAATAGCCAAATTTAAATTTCCCATCACTATTTTTAGTAACTTCAACGTAAAGGCATTAAAATAACTATCAATGAAGTACAAAATAATAGGTAATTCTGTGTTTCAACGTTGAAGTTACTAAGAATAATTGCGGGCAATTTATGTTTGGCTATGTGGGTTTGACCCCACCATGCGTTCACAAAAAAATATTTCTGTTTAATGTATAATATCGATCCTAATAGTAAGGGTGTTTCCATTTCAAATAGGTTGCACTGTATAATTTCCGTATAACGTTCATTCTGAAGAAATAAGTTAAAGAATTGAAATGCGAATTAGAAATTAGCCAATACGAGGCAACGTCTGAATTTTACCAATCGCAGAAGGGCATTTTAGGCGCTAAATTTTTAAAAACCGATTTTTTTATAAAATAAATATTGTCTTTACGACAAATTTCAAATAACTGAGTGCTTGTGTGATGTTAGAAATGTCTTTACGGGCAATTTTTATGTCAATTAACAATAAAATTGTGGTTTAAATCGTTTTCAAACGTTCAAAACGACATCGTTATTAGATGTTATAGTGTTTATTATTCAAATTTCTTTCACGCAAAATACTATTTCAAATTCAAACAGGTAAAATAATAAATACACGTCCACTATTACAGCCAAAATACACTTGCGACTTGCCTGAAAGATGTCCAGGAAATAGCTACTGCATGCGGCCAAAATCACTCTGTGCGCCTTATAGGTTTATTGCCGGCCGCTATAGTGCAATCGGTCAGTATATTCGCCTCGAGAAGAACCGGCAGACTCTTGGAGAGGGTCGATTCGTGACAGTGCCACCGCAAGAGGTACTGATGGTCCTCCATGGCGTGCGAAAAATCGCCCGTTTGGAAATCCGCTAAACTGACCCGGGAAAACCGCACTCGCGTCCATAATTATCCAGGTTGCTATTTATAAATACTGGCTGGAGAAAAAACGGTTGCCAAGAATTTTGTAAACGTATTTTAATGTTATTATTCCTGTGGCGTGTCATTTATCGTTCCCGCTTGTAAGTTGTTTTGCAAGCTGTACGGACCCCGAATTTGATTTAAAATCAAATGCTATTCGAAGATTGTGAATTTTATATCGATTTTTGATCATTATAAACGTCAATTCAATTAGATATACAGTTAGGTAGTAATACAAACGAAAATAATGAGCTGAGATCGATATATAATTGAAAGTCCACAAGACCAACATGAAATTCAAATTGCTGATGATCTTTGATAAATGAAATCATCAGTTACACATCAAAATTACATATCATATCACAGTAAAGATTTCTTTCTCAACAACTTTCTTTGTGGTATCTTATTCCAGTTAAATGTCAGATTGCGAGAATGTTAACAATTATAGTCCATATGTAATGCCGTTTATCAATACCAACAAGGATGTACAGCTATTATAACAAGATTACATAAACTCTTTCCATTTATAGTAGGACAACATATACAGGTGATGTAAAAATTAGCGGAAAAACTAAATATAGCAATATTCTTTGTCCATTTCTTAGTAGAAAATCTTGATATTCTAATGTTGTACTTTGCCTCTTGTGTTCGCAGATTGTCGTATGTTGCTTAAGTTTGTACTGATCTGAGCGGTAATTGAAAATGTTTAAAAAGCGCTATATTTCTAGGTTATATACAACGAGTTTTTGACGTTTCTAACGATTGGTGCTGTAGAAGTGAAAGTTACTCAAAATAACCAATAATTCAGACAAAATAGACGTTAAATCAGCACTGCCAACCCAATGCGAAAATATCCTACTCGTATAATCTGCTTTTTTAAATCTTATTTACTTTTTTGATTGCTTTTTCTTACATGTCTTTCTTAATAAAAACTGTTTGTTGAGTTTTTTTTATAGCGTCTTCATACCAATCCTCAGAAACGTCAAAAAGATAGGTCATTGCGTCGTACATAACTGATTTACATATTTAGTAACTCCCCTAATAACCAAATTTAAAATTATTCTAAGTAACTTCAACGTTAAACACAAAATTACCCACCATTTTGTACTATATTCATAGTTATTTTAATGCCTTTATGTTTAATTCACTAAAAATTGTGGCGGCAAATTTAAATTTGGCTATTAGGGTCACTGTAAAAATCTTCTTGCTCCTCCACCATTTAATGTAAAAGTAATATAAGCACAAAATAACACTTTCACAGCATTTTCTTCACTCACAACACTTAACTTTCTATTAATTTGCTTTAAAAAAGAACAATTCAGAATTAACGAAACGTTATAGCTTTCAAATGCACCCAATCAGTTATAATACACAATTGGAAATAAAACCTGAATACGTTTTCGGAAAATTCAGAATAACAAAACCTTTCGATTTTCATAATTCTTGGAAATGACCCTAAAAACACTGTTGAAGTTTTTATTCCTGCGAAAACCACTTTTTATAAATGTTCGTTTAAAAGAAATTATGTTTTTTTTTTGGGTGTGATAATATTATTCAATCACCTATAACTACGTAAGTATAACTTTCAAGTAAACAAGCTCTGTATAATAATTTAATGATATCTATTTGAATTTTAAATAATGTTAATTACCATAATTTTATTACCTTAAGGTCAGTATTAATTTTAAATATGATACTGTACTTACCACACATTGTCAGTAATTGATGTTATAAAGGATCCAACAGAATAATTTCAACGTAAACCGATGAGACACCAAGCACAAAAACACAAATCAAATTCAATGTTCATTTACACACTTATTTGCAAATATAGCTTATAATATTAGCTAATGATTCTTACAATAAATAGCACCTAAGTAACAATTAATCTGCTATTTCCAGATAATTCAAACGCACTTAAATACATACACAACCTTGTTTGCACGTCAAAAAAATAACTACATAACCATAATAATTTTTATTTTGTTTACCACATTCAACTGCCATATCATTTCAAATTTTACAGTTGACGTTTGATTTGGCGCATTATTTAAATATATTTGTGAGAAATCGAAAGGATATACCTATTGCGTGAATTTTTTTTAAGTTTGTACTTTTAAAAAGGTTGTTTTTTTCTCTCACAGTATGTTGCTATTGAGCTAATTTTTATTTAAACAAAAAGCGTAAATCAAATATAGATATTGTGATGCTGTTTTTAAAATTAATTGTCGGAAATTTAAATTTTACTTATCGTGTTTAAAAGCAAGTGTTATAATATATGTTTATGTGTATAACATTAGAAGTTGAGAATTACAATTGATGATTCTTCTTTATAGATGATATATTTAGATTTGAAATATTATAAAAACTCTCATAGCGCATGTCCCCACGGAAAAACACGTAAAAGCAATATATTTGTTTTTTCACCCGCATATAATAAACCAGAAAGGGAGAAAACATCCTTTATTAAAACCGTTCCTTTCCAGGGAGCTTTATTTTTAATAAAGAGGGACTGTCCAATATATCATTTGCTCTCTATTTTTTCCGTGAGCATTTTCCACATATTGATTTTCCGTCCGACAGCTGTTTTCCCCAGGAAAATTCGAGCACCGTTGGACGTCACAGAAGAACGGGTCTATCTCCAGACGATGTTCGCCAACAGATCTTGAATCAGTGCGGAGACAAATGTCGTGGAAATCTTCGGTCGTGGAAGATGCTTTAACGAATTTATCTCGTAACCATGAGCGCCTGTCTGAGCAGGGAATCTTCTTACGGTTCGACGGAGTCATTCAGCCTGACCGCGTTGCAATTGGCAGCTAGGAGAGGGTCAATAGAACAAGCAAGGTAAAAAGAAATTTGACGTAGAAGAATTTAGGTTATATTTATCGATTTTTTTTTCGTCTATATTTATAAATCGTTCAAATGCAGACGAAGTTCTTAAATTTACGTTTCTCTTACAGATACTTAATAGACAGTGGCGTAGATTTAGATGCAGGTCCTGATACAGCGCTACATTTAGCCTTGAGAAAGAAACATACGGCATTCGCTTTGTTGTTGCTACAATGCGGCGCAGATTTCGAGATAAGGGATTCCGTAAGATTTATATACACATAAAAAAATATTTTTAAATGTAAATTTCGGATAGCAAAATAGTTTTTTTGCATGTTGGTACTCATTACAAAGCATTTTAAATCTCCTTCATCACACGATGTGTGTTATTGGCTATACTAAGATTTAAAATTTAATTTTAACCAATCAAAAACGTTTTAAATAAAAATCTGAAATTTGATTGGTTGTAAGGTTTTCTAAAACTAATCAGAATTACCTATTCGCATATTCGAAATTAAACGTTGGACTGTGTGTGATTGGTAACGCGCTTTTGAATAGCCCTGATGATAATTGAATATTAAAATAGCTTTCCTAATAGCCAAATTTAAATTTTCCGCCGTTATTTTTAGTAAATTTAACATAAAGCCATTAAAATAACTGTTAATATAGTAAAATAGGGGCTTTGATTGTTTCAACCGTTTGAAGTATACTAAGAATTATAATTGCGGGAAATTTAAATTTGGCTATTAGGGTTTTTCTGTTTGTATCGAAAAGACAACAAAATTAAAAGTTACTTTTATTGCACATCGGCAATAGTAATTTTGTAATCATACTTTAACCAATCAGGGATGGGAATTTAAACGTTTAAAACGAAAATCTGAAACCTGATTGGTTGGGAACTTCCGCTGAACCAATCAGAATTCGATCATTTGAATATTTGAAATAGAAACTCGAAATGTGATTGGTTAAAAATTTACAGAATAGTTCAGAATGGAAAAATATAGACTTTTTACTAACTAGTTATCGATTCTTTTAGTTTAGTCGTTATTACTATTATATTATAAATTAGATTCTTTCACATTATCTCTCGTAAATCGTTAGTTAATCGTAACTGTGTTTTAGCATGGGGATTACCCGATTCACATAGCTTGCGCGTTAGGTTTATTAGATGTAGTGCAGACCTTGTGCGCCCTTGGATGTAGCGTAGAGGTACCAACGTCGAAAGGCCTATTTCCTTTACATTTGGCCACCAAAAACGGACATATACATATTGTCAGGTAGTGCTAATAGTAAATCACAGTAGCATTTTATAGTTTTTCATATATCATAAAAGAAAGAAATCATATTTTTTTTCTGATAGTATGTATTTCACTTCGAATTTCGCGCCAAATTTAATATTTCCTCTTAGTTTAAACACTCTTTGCAAGATCTTCTATGTGGATTATGACATAGTTTAGAGATTGATGTTTCATATTTCAAGCAATTCTTCAACGATTCGATAAAGAAATCGTGAAAATTTTATATACAGGGTGTGTCAAAAATAATGTAAAATATTTTAGGGAGGCGTGGCATTTTTCGGAATATAGGGAAAAGTTCCTATAAACGTAGTAGTTGAAACGCTTCGTTTTCGATATACAAAGCGTTGAAAATTTGATAAATTTTTCTCCAAAAATCACACCCTGTATATCATACGTGTGTAAAATAACAGTAACATATTTCATTTTCAATTCTTCGACGATTTTACAAGGAAATTGGGAAAATTTCATATACAGGGTGTGCTAAAAATAATGTAAGATATTTTAAGGGTGTAGTACCCATCAGGACATTGAAAAAAGTCCTTATGAACAAAGTAGTTAAAACGTTCCGTTTTCGAGATACAGAGCGTTGAAGATTTGGCAGATTTATTTTTCTCGAAAAATCACACCCTGTATATGATACGTACGCAAAATGACGATAAGGGAGAAATTAACATTAAATTTCTAGATGCCTATGCACAGCGGGTTGCAATTTCGACGTGAAAAACACGGATAAAATAAGAGCCGACATAACCGCCCTAAAGTACGGTCATAACGATATAGCAGAACTTTTAGATCGCTTAAGAGTGACAGGGCAAAGGGACGCCTACGCTAGACAGTTAGTGCCAACCTCAAAACCGGCACTGAGGTTATCGTTACGTTTATTAGGTAATTGCGGGGTTGGTAAGACTGCTTTGGTGAAATCCCTTAACGCAGGCCTCTTCAGTTCGTTGTTCAGGAGATCTAGTTCGTTGCAAAGTAATAAATGTAAGTCGGTTGGTGATATTAAAAAAAAATCGTGATTTTCCGTATCTTGTATTTTAGCGAGACCGTCATCCCCGAACAATACTCAAATCGAGATGGACGTCACCTCGCGCCAGAACTCGCTGACGTTTGAATCTACAGGAAATTATCAGTCGACCAATGGAGTGCATATGCAAAATGTTCGTAATTCAAATTTCCCGCCAAGTGTTATTATAATAATAACCTTCCATTATCGTAGATTGACGTCTCGAATGTCGGCGAAGTGTCGGTGTGGGAATTTTCTGGCCAGGAAAATTATTTTGCGACTTACCACCATTTTCTGTGGCCTTCTCCATACACTTTAACCGCTATCCTCTTCAATTTAGAAGATCCGCCAGCCGTGCAAGTGCAACAAGTGTGTTTTTGGTTGAATTTCCTGTTGGCAAGGCAGCCTGCTGACTTACCGACTTGTACGTGGTGTTAAAAAATATATTTGAAACGTCATTTAACGCTGTTTTCTCCTTAAACTTTAGCCGAATATGGTAGGATTATCTTAATCGCAACGCATGTCGACAGCACACGAGCGGCAAAAACGCAACAAGGCGAATGGATCAGCCCTGACGCGCAAAAGACAGCTGAGACTGTAAAAAACTTCTACCTCATGGGCCTAACCTCATAGTTAATCCTGTCGTTATGGATTGTAACGTACCGGCGTCTTTTGCTTTTAAACAATTAAAGTCAATATTGTCGTCGATAAAACAAGATTGTATACAGGTAGGTATCGAATTATATTAAATACCATGTGATTCAAAATGATTGTCGTAAGAAAAAAACAGTTTTCCGGAAAATTTTATCTATACTTAATTACAATTTATGAGCGAAGTTAGCTACATACAAATTTCATACATTAAATGATTTTCTTTGACATTTAGCGAATTGGCGTGCGTGTTTGTAGTATCTTTCGATTATTTATCTTATAATTTTTTCAAATCGTTTATTTAATCTAATATCACCAACATAGTATTTCTGAATACTGTAAGAAATAAGGAATTTATCTGTGGTAATTAACTCACAAACAGGTAAAAAATCAATATTAACATTAAGTGAAATAGTTTATTACATTTTATAGGCTTATCATACTCTTCAGCGCAATGAGCTGTCAAAAGAAAATTACATTTTCATCCTATTAAAGTTTCTACGGTACAGGAATTATTACCATTGAGTCACGATAGCGCATTGGAAATATTGTCATTGGTTTAATACAATTTATAGGGACGATGACTTGCTAAAAATCATTTTTCTCCGATGAAGCCTGGTTTTATCTAACCGACTATATCAATTTAGAAAACTATTGTATCTGGTCTGCAGAAAATCCACACGAATTTCGAGAACGCAATTGCATCCCGTTAAAAGTTGGAGTTTGGTTAAGTATGTCCAGGCAACGAATAATAGGGCCAATTTTCTTCGAGGAAACTGTAACAGCCCAACTTACCAACAGATGTTGGAATTGTTTATTGCAGAGTTACAAGAAAATGAGCTCGAAGCGGTTATTTTCAGCACGATAATGCTCCAGCATATACTGCTCAAACAACACCTGCCAATATCTTCAACAGTTTTTTTGCTGACAGGTTCGTTAAAGCACAAAGATGGCCACAAGATCGCCTTGACCTAACCCCATTAGATTACTTCATGTTCGGCTATCTAAAAATAGGATCTATAGAAACCGCATGCATACCATAGAAAAACTGAGAGGTGCAGTTTTGTCACTTAATAATATACTAATTGTATGTTATATAATTTAAAGTAATAATAAATTTAGTTAAACACAGTTAGTTACTGGAATTGTAAAATCATAATTTAGTAAAGTTAAATTAATTACATTTCATTTTTACAAGCAGAAACACCAATCCATAGTCGTTTATATAATGCGAGTTCAAATATAGGTTACGTTTTCCTTATTTATGACATATTCGTTTACTTTCTTGTGTTCCAACACTGACTTAGTTCAAACCTTCATTACAAACACGCCGGCAATATACCTTACCTGTTACTACCTATAGGAGCGGAATTGACAATCATTTTGAATCTCTGTGTATAAATTCAGTAGTAAGAGTAAAATTATGTGTTAGGGTCCGCGCGATTTTGATCAATTGTCAAAATGATTTTTTTTCCCCGCTTTTTACGTTATTTAATATGAACTTTACATCCTTACAGGGCATTTACAAAAAACGATGCGTTAAAAAGGGAAATGCTTATGATTTACTTTCAACGTCTAAGGTTAGGTTTTTTTTTTTAAAAGAAATGTGTTTAGTTACTTTTTTCGTCTTTTCAATAAGCTACAGCACCAGCTTACTTGTTTACTGTTTTATTATTATTATTATTTTTGTGAATAACACATTGTGACAGTGCTTTTTCCAAATTATTGTATAAATTGTATATTCTGTGTGTGTGTGTGTTTTTTTTTTTCTGTGTACATAGCGGCAAGGCAGACACTATAAACCCATTAAACAAAATTTAAATTTCCCGCAATGATTTTTTTAATAACTTTAATAACATTGAAAATGAGAAAATGATTTTCTGATGATGATAATTAAAACAGCGGCTACATGAAGCAATTTTTATTTTTTTATTGCTTAAGTTTTCCAGCTGCTTTCGATCACATAGTCATCTCTTTCTAACAAAAATTGGGTTGAAAATCAACAGTCTGAAAAAAAAAAACCGTTACATGGTAGAAACGTTGTTGGAAAATTAAAGTAGCAAGAAATAAAAATTGATCTTTTAGTCGCCATTTTAACTAATCATCTTAAAACATTGAAGCAACGAAATATCAATGATTCTTCTTTTTCATGTTGAAGTATTTGAAAATGTTAATGTGTGTTTTACACTATGAATATAATTCCGATTTGTCAAATCTAAGTAGGTTTTTGTTGGTGTTTAACAAGGGGTTGGCTAGTCTTTCTACTGCTATAGTTGAAAGTTTTTTTTTATTCCCCCATTGTTGTATGTATGTATGTAATGTAAATAGAAGGGTGGTGTTACACTGCGACCTAAAAGATCTATTGTGTCCCCTATTCTGTTTGCTTTACAACTGCCTTCCAATCATATTCCTTTAGAAAGTGTCAAGGATGTCAGAGGGCTCCAGTCCTAGGCTAAGTCTCCCTCTTCGATTTCACATGCTCCCAGGTACAATGCCCTCGAGTTATGCCTACGCAGTTGAAGGAGGTGGCTGGATGTTTCATCCTGTTCCCCACAAATCTGCCATTCAGGATCTTTTTCCAATCCAAGCTTACTCAGGTGTCCTTCAGTTTACAATGACCTGAAAGTATTTCTGTTAATATGCGAACATTGTTCTTACTCAGGTTGATGCATTCTGTAAACTCCTTCTGGTTATAAGTTCCCAGAAGAATTTTACTTTGCCTCATTCCCTGGAGATTTTTCCAGTAACTGGATTTTCTCTGCTCCATTTCCATTTTTAGTTTCTTCAGTATTGTACTGCTACTTAACCCGCAAAAGGGTTCAGGCCCTACGAAAGGCATTCCAGCCCCTTTGTTTGCGAGGTTATCCGTTTATTTCGTTTCCTTCCACTCCTGTTGACCCGGAACCCACAGGAAGGTTACTTTATTTCTTTTGCCTAGGCTCATTTAGTTTTCCTAGGCATTCCCAGACCATCTTGGAGCTGATTTCATATGAGTTCAGCGCCTTGATGGCTGCTTGACTATCAACGCTGATAATCTTTCCTGCTTCCGATAGTTTCTATCCATAATGAACTGAACACATCTTCCAATGCGTGTATTCCGCCTGAAATATACTTGGCTATTTTTCCAAGCTTTCGAAATATGTAGTTCTAGGCCCATATATTCCTATTCCAGTTCCTTCGATCCAAATCTCTTGTTCCGTCTTGGATCCATCTGTTTACCAACACACCAGACATCCTCTTTCAAATTTTGATTCCCTAAGCTCAATCCTTTAAAGCTAGGATCAGCACTGCAAATGGTTGTTTAAAGTTCAGTATGATGTTGTTTGGAGTTGGCATTTCTAATTATCTCATAGCTGTTCTTAGGTAATTCAAGATTGACAGATGTCCTATTAGGTCCACGACCTTAGAATTGCTTGAAAACATTTATCTGTCAGCATCAAGAGTAGTGGTTCTCTTTACTTGCAAATAGACTTGCAGTTGAGCTGATGTTACGTACATTGCACCTGTAATATCCAAACAGCCCATTCTGCAATTTGATTTGATTTCTGGCTACCACACTATATGGATGCATAATGCCTAATGTAACATATGTCGATCGTTTTTTTTTATAAAGTTTTTTAACACGACCAGCTGGTATGGCTTTATTCCGTCAAGGATAATTTTATCTATTTGCTTCTTCCAGTTGAGTCTCTAGTCAAGTCTAACTCCCACACACTTGACCTCATTGGTCTTTGAAATACTTTGCTCAAACATATTTTCTGGGTGTTTGTGAAGGATTTAACTGCTATTTCATCGGGCAATCATTTCAATTTTGTCTTATTTGAAGCACTAGTTGCTGAGAAAATTGAGGGCAATTTGGCAGCCATTTGATAGGATCTTATCATTATTGATCGACAACTAGGGACCACATCAAGGGTGACAAGACCCTATTAAGAACCCCCAAATCAAAAATTTGTGAAGTACTCTCAATTACAGAAATATCTTACGATTTTTCAGCATGAAGCATATTCATCTGATGGTTGAGAACTCGAGTCCTATATATTGCATAGCTCGCTAGTTGTTGACCCATAGGAGGTATGAGCAAATCTTCTGTTTACATTACATTAATAGGTATTCTAACACCTACATGTCGAAGTTATTAAAAATAATTGCAGAAAATTTCAATAAACCTGATGTTTTTTTTTATTGCGTACCTACAGCATATACCTATAAAAATGTTTGTAACACCAATTCACGTCCTGTAAATTGTAAATACTTATGTAACGAATTGTGATTTTTTTAAAATCTATATAGCAAACTATCGGCACTTGGACCGGTTTACTAGAAGCCACTTTATCATGGCTGGGAACGTTGCAAAAAGAATATGAACAATTGCCGGTGTTGTCCAGGCAATTGTTCGCGGAACTGCTCAGGGGAAATATAAATTTATTAGCTGCGGACGATCATATACAGGAATTGCTGCAACAATTACATTCTATGGGAGAGGTTAGTACACATTTCTTTGCAGTTTACGGCTTTCAGTTTGTTGCCAACTTTGTGATCTGCAAATTCCCTATACTGCATTCAAGATTTCTCTATTTGAGTCTTCGACTATCACTTAAATAAAGTAATGCAACACCGCTAAGGGTCATTTTTTAAAGACAGACACCGACAACAAGTGACGCTTAACTGTCATCTGTTCGTTGATTGTGTATGATATTAATAGTAAAAAAATATAAATTAACTACTAAGGAGAGATCTGATAGGGATAGAGTTTAAGAGATACAGATTTTTCAGTAGATTCATGACACATTTCAGTAAATAATAAATAAATATATAGCTTGAAATTAGTAGATCTACTGAAGAATTAAGAAACCTATTAGCAACAGTGGCCGTAAACTGTAATTTCTCCAAAGATATCATGCGAACGATTGGAAATTTTAGGTATTTTGCGTCCAAGATCTGATCGTGATAAATGTACAATGGTTAGGAACACAATTAATAGGTGAACTACTTTCGACGCATTTCATCTTACAAGCTCGTGTAACTGGAGTCTATACCACCGAAGATTTTCAAGCCAGTTATAATCAATGTGACGCCGTAGCTGTCTTGGATCTGCTGAAAGCTCTAGAACTATGCGTCGAGGTACTTTATCCTTTCAAAATCGATCTAACTTTAATAATTTAAGACTTTTAGTGCGATATCGATGGGGAAATAGAGTACGAATTTTCGATTTACAATCACATCGAGACCCTGTCGGGTCTATGGGACGCGGGCGACCCTAGATATAGAACTACAGGCGCTTGTTACGGTGGAGTTGTATTGCATACGCCTCCTGGGACTTGTCACCTGTTTTCGTCCGTTTTTCCATACATCCAGGTCGGTATTTCGTCGTAAGTTAACAAAGATATTTGTAATTTGTAATAGTTGGGTTAAAATTGACTAATTTTGTTTTATCACGGTTGTGTAGGTTGAATTTGTAATTTGTATAAATTAAAATTTGAATTTAGCGCCAAAATTTTAAATTTTACCGCTAAAAATAACAATCTGAAATGAATTTGTGTTGAACCATGTTTCTGTTTTACTTAAAACCAATAATTATGTAATTAGCATAAACTATTTTTGGGTCCTTATCAGGCCGATTTGAGAAAATCAACTTTCGACTACTACCTAAATGGAGACGCATCAGACACAGATCTCTACCAGTGGTATCACGGTTCGAAACTGTGCACGACGACCTTGGAAACACTAATAACCCTAAACGAAAACGATAACGGACAAGAATACATCGAAATCAAAATTAGGGGGCCTAGATTGAGTTCGCAGTACTGTTTCTACTTCTTTCACCATGTCCAAAGTATCATCATAGGGGTAAGCACTTCCTTGCCATAAGAATTAATGTACCAATAATGGACTGGCGATATTAACGTTTTCTTAGACCATCAACAGGATATGCCCTGGACTCCTGATCGAGGAACACATCTTGAGCAGCCACCAGTTAAGGATACATCACCTAGAACGTATAGTTACAGCCCTCTGATTGTCCATGTCGGCCATGCTGGATGCCGAATCGACTTTGGATGTTATCTTGTATAATCAAGAATGGACGGACTGAAAGCATCGTACAACTTGTTTTATTTGGTAGGTTATACTACGCGGCAATTTTTCAATCCATGTTGGATCCTAATCTCTAAAGTTTAGTCCTGTTTTTG
>RXPK01002319.1:0-48393 GCA_004143645.1 Protaetia brevitarsis | reverse complement strand
CCCCCTTACTCTTCAGAATTTTGCCCATCACTCCATCCCACCCTTCTTGTGGCCGTCCTCTACTCCGCCGGCCTATTGTTTTGCGTCCCACACTTTTTTCTACAATTCTCTCCGTGTTCAACTTGCATAAATGTCCCCACCAGGTTAGTTGTCTCATTTCTGTAAATTCCATCAATAGTTTCATGTTTAGCTCCTTTCTTATTTGAGTACTTTTTACATGATCTCCAATTTCGATTTCATTCTCTTTGTTAATGTCCAGGTCTCACATCCATACGTTATGGTCGGTCTATAAATACTTTTTTCGCAGCAGTGAGGAAAGTTATACTTTTCCTCCCTAGGGCGGAAAGTGACATTCACATGATGAAGCTGTACATCTTATATGTGACATTGTTGATAAATGAATAGTACATTCGACCCAGTCTGAATTAATTTATGAGATAATTGCTAAATTATCAGGTACCTATTGTTTTAGGAGTGAGTATATTTAAAAAAGAAATCCATAAATATTAATAATCATTTTCTAATTCTAGTTTACAGCTATTGAACTTAACCTACGAAAGTCATAAACACCGAAAATAAACAAAACGGAGACACAATCTTGTACTTGCAACAAAGTTAAATACAAGAGATTAGATTACTGATTTATGTTAATATTGAAAGATCAGTTTATTGCATTTTGTATTTTCTTTTAAAATTTGAATCGATAAACTGAATTCCAATAGGTTTGTTCTATTAAAAACTTGTGGTATATCAGCTGGAACAGATGTCGAGGAATTTGTAGAAGTGCTGACGCATGGCTCATTTTGTGATTCAGATATCTGTACCATTTTTGCAATTTTTTTTTTTCGATTTCAAGAGAATTCTCCACATAACCTTCAGTGATGTTGGAAGATCGCCAACCGCCGTGAAGTTTTACATCTAATATTTTGCAGCCTTGTGAAGCAAGTGCAGTGGCAGAGGTGCTGCGGAAGCAATGACCCGTATACATATGAAACTTTTCTAAATTTAAAAATTCTGCGATTTTCTTAGGCATACTACTAAAAGTGTTATGCCCAAATGGCTGCTTCATTATTTTACCATTACGCAGACTTAAAAATAATCGTGATTGACCTGCAGGTTTCATTTGTAGATATTTCCGGATAATTGCAATCCAGTGTGGTTGCACCAATACAAAATTTCTTGAAACCTCTGTTATCTACGTCAGAGATAGTCATTCTTGTTAATTCGTCAGTTCTACGCCCATGATTAAAGCAGCCTATAATTACATCATGTAAAGTAATTTACATAATAAATGCCGAACAGTGGCAAGTGCTGCTTTACGAATTTCAGGTGGTGTGCACGACAGATTATCATTGTCTGTGATATCATTCGACATATTGTATAGAAATGTTTTTAACAAATATTTATGATATTAAATTTGAATTAAATTAGTTTTATTTACTATTATTGAACACTTTTTGAAAAACGACGCCGACTTGACTGGTTTCAAAAATTTTTGACAAATTAAGCCTATTATCTATCATGTCACTCACAGGTATGTCTTTACTATTTTTAGACATTTAATTATTTAAAATTGAACTGGCTGGAAAAAAATCGTATTCAAACCACGTGAGGAAAGTGCTACTGCAGGCCTTGAGCAATTACTAACCTCGCCTCCAGCTCGATTTGTAATATTTGCCCGCGGCCTGCAATAGAGCACTTTCCTCCCTTGGTTTGAAATATACTATTATACACAGTCATTTTTGTTTTTGCCGATTCTTCTTTTTTACCAATAAACACATTATTAATTGTATAATATAGTTTATTACTTTTCCCAATTCTTTGTGTTATATCCGTTTCCTGTTTTCCTGTTTCATCGATGATTAGGAGTCATCTAAGTAACTGAATTGTTGTACTTTCTCTAATCTTCTTCCGTTTAGTTGTGAATTCGTGTTTTGTTGTTCCTTTGCTATTACCATTACTTTGATTTTTTCAACGTTTATTTTCATCATATATTTCAAAGGCACTTCATTCCATAACGTTAATTTTTTCTGCAGATGTTATTCCGTTCCCGCCATAATTACAATGTCAGCAAACGCAGGTTGCAATTGGTGTACAAAAATTTGTAAATAATATTTATGTATGGAAGAAAAATAACAATTATTGCAAAAAAAATGTAATAGTAATATAAAATTATCTTTAAAAATTGTAATGTGTAGTTCAACTAATGAATATACAGTGACCGGCATAAATATTGCAACATATGGGACTTTTTTTTATTATTAAAATATTCCAAATTTTTCTTGGGGGGATAGGTTGAGCATGTCTAAGAACCCCAAAATTTATTTTGACATACGTCATGTGATCACTAATATGGCGGTAAATTTAAAAAATATGCCATGAATTTCCAAAAAGTAAGGTTAGATGACAAGATATCCAAAAAAGTTATTTGAAAAAGTTGCTTAGAATTCAATTTTGAGGCTATGTGCAAATTTTTATATTTAAAAAAAAATGAAAATCACAATTTTTCCAAATATTGTTTCATTGAATTACATATTTCCATTTTTTACGTTTTTAGCAGCTCAACAGCAGTAATATTTCTAAATTTGGCTGATACTCAAACAATTTTGTCAATGTTTGCGTAATTAACACAGTGAAAACTGAAAAGTACGTTTTCGGTATGACAATTGTTGTTTCAAGGGACTGTATATAGTACTAATAAATGAAAATTCACAAACATTTTCATTCTAAACCACTCATCAAGCATTATCTTTATTAAAAATTATAATACTTTTTTTTTGTTTTTTGCATGAAAATGAAAAGCGTTAATCCAAAACTGGTAACACTACATGCGCCCACCGAAGGTATTAAAATAGATTTTGAAATTAGAGAACAACGAATGATAAACAGTAGGTAAATTAAAAATAGTGGTAATTACTGATTTACCAGAAAATTAAAATAGTTTACTACATTATTTTGTTGTTTTAATTTCAAAGCCTACCTTACTTATAAGAAACAGAACGATATGTGTGTTTAACAAGTCGTTCATTACTATTAGTTATCGTTTAAATATTTTGCTTAATAAGAATTCACATCATTAGCTAAAAGTACTTTATTATTAATCATTTACTTCTATTGAGTTTCATAGACATTAAACTATTTTTATTTTACCTACTATTTATTATTTCTTTCTTGTTCTTTAATTTCAAAACCTACTTCGGTGCGCGCATGTACTCTTATGAATTATTAGTTTTGGACTAACGGTTTCCACTTTAATGCAGAAAACAGAAAAGTGTTATAATTTTCAATAAAAGTAAAGTTTATTAACTGGTTTAAAATAAAAATGTTTGTAAAATTTTGCAACAACAACTGTCATTACGAAAATGTACTTTTCAGTTTTCACTGTGTTAATTATGCAAACATTGACAAAATTGTATGAGTATCAACCAGATTTAGAAATATAACTGTAAGTGAGCTGCTTGCACGCAGCCTCAGAATTGAATTCTAAACAACTTTTTCAAATAACTTTTTTGGATATCATGTCATCTAACCACACTTTTTTGAGATTAACATCATATTTTTTAAATTTACCGCCATACTAGTGGTCATGTGACGTGTGTCAAAATAGATTTTGGGGTTCCCAGACATGCACAACCTAACCCCAAAAAAAAGTTTTAGTATATTTTAATAATAAAAAAATTTCCCATATGTTGCAATATTTATGCCGGTCACTGTATAACTTTACGCCTTAAGTCCGATCGGTACTCCTTTTCAAACATTATGTAAGGTAAAGTCAGGTAAGTGTGTAACCGGGGCAAATGTGTAGTTTGGTTATATTTATTTTTAAAATTGAAATACGGACGTCCTCTTGTTATCATACTAATGTACTAAACTTCATACTAGTTTTACAAATAAAAATTCGCATCTCCTAACGTGTAATAACTTGAATATCTTGTGAATATATCATACCTTATTAAACAGGCATCAGTTTAGTATTACACTCTTGGCCGAAGTAAAAGATAATACTATTAATATATAAAATGCGGAACGATTACACACTTGCCCCATTTTGCTGGGTAAGTGTGTAGTATTGACAATGTTTAGAATTTCTTTTTTTTCTAGTAAACCGTTGATAATTATAAAAGACGCATCTATTGAAGGCTTACAACTGGGCATATATTACGTACTTCTATGTGTAAAATTTATCAAAATGTCTTATTATGTGAACAGTGTTACATTTTCTTCGCACTATGCAATTTTTACTACACACTTACCTGACTTTACCTTAGTTAATTTATCAAGGAAAGTGAAAGTGAAGAAAAATATTATTTTCTTAGTTTTATTTTATCAATTTGACACACTCACTGCGTTAAACTCTAAGCCATTAAACGTTCGTATAAATTAACTTATCTTTCAATTGATATTTTTGAAAAAGTATCCCATATTAGGCTACCTTCCCCTATACCCTTTTTTTAACATGAGACTTTAAGTAGCTTCTATATAGGATAAAAAATATTCATTTTTTTCTACCCTAACGTCAATATCTTTAAACAATAGGGTGGCTTCGATTGAGCTAGTTTATAATATCCGTAACTCTACAACAATTTTTTTTTTTTTTTTTTAATGAGAATAAGGATTAAAGTTGTAGAAATAAGGAAATAAGCAAATGTCAGAAATGCTTTTACATATTTGACTATGTACTATCTTCCTCAAATTAAATGTGAATCTAAGCCCAATAAATTCTTGATTATTTATGTAACCGAAAATAGAGTACACTTAATTGCTAATTAAAAATAATTAGTGAGCAATTCTGAATTACATATGACTAGGTATAGAGTACTTGTAGATTTGTGGAGCTTAGATTCGCATTGAACTTGAGAAAGATAGTACTCTAGTAATATCCATGCAGGTTATATATTTTATAAAGCTGAAAATAATTAAAAAAAAATATATTTCATCAGTTTTTCATCAACTTTAATAAAATAAATGTAGGTCGCTACTGTGTGCTTGGATTCCGAACACGGCAGCAAGACTTCACTAGAGAATCAACCATCTACCAACAGTATCTGTACCGAACTAGACTGTCCCCTAGAGCACAAGGAATGCACCAAAGTCGAATGTTTCTTACGACGAAAGCATCTAGAGGCGGACTTAACTTCTTCCGGCGAGGACGTGGGACCCCTCATCAACTACAAAGAGGTAAATCAACTTCGTAACGATTTCGGAGAAGTAAAGGCTTGGTGTTTGCAGTACAATGCCGCTAGGAAAAAAGTGCAGAAGTTGAAGTCTTCAATATCAGACGACAGATTGTCGGTGATCAGCGAACTGGCGACCAGCACGGGGGAAGAATCAGGAGACGACTGGAACGAACCCAAGCGACGTTTTGTCACGCACTCGGCCGCCTTCCAGAAGTTCCTAAGGGAGTCTATCGAAGCACAGAAAATGACGAGGGTCAGCTGCAACTCAATTTCGAACTGAGTGTAGTAATCAATGCTAATAAATAATAAAGTGTGTATTGTTTGTGTATGAAATTGTTTTCTTTTTTGGTTCTTTTTTTCTGTGGTTTAGCTGGTATCAATATTTTTTTATTGGTTATTATGAATATTTTCCTTATTTTTCTTATTTGGGTTATTTTCCCGTTTCCTTATCCTTTATTTTTACGATGTGTAAACTCACGAAGATTCGTGATGAAAATGTAAATAATTGTAAAAAAATATTCAGTATCCAATTTAGTTTTATTAAATTTTCTTTCACGACATGTTTGTTAACGTCTTATTATTCAGTTTTATTTAATAGGTTGTTCCATGACATTGAGATTTATGTTTCAATGAATAATTCAAATAATTTTGCTTCCTAATTGTAAGTAGTTTTTGCTGAAATAAATTCTTCCATTCGAAACAGATGTTACATATCAATTACACATGCATGCATTTAGATATATAAATGTAAGTGCCAGGATCGTGGGCATGAATGGGTCGTTGTAATTTGAATTTTTTACTTAATAAATAAACCGAACGATGATTTGGCTTTGTGAATACGCTTGTTACGGGGTACCGGCTAATAGCAACCACAGGCGTAGCTTCGGGAAAGGTTCGATCGAAATGTTTATACCAATTATTATATCAATATTAACACGTAAGGGAGGTGGGGCAAGATGGGAACACTAAGTTTTAGAACACTGCATCAGGATTGCAAATTGATATGCAAGGTTCTAAGTAGGCTTGTTGTAATCTTTAAACATTTACCTGCTGATGGATGTATTTACAATTTTTCGATGGGTACTCCTGATGTTGTGAGAAAATTTTGAAAAGAAAGATGTAAATATACCATCTTGCCCCACCATGGGAGCAAGATGGGGTTCAAGGTGAGTTAAGAATGGGTCGTAACATAAATCTGGGTAGTATGTAAAAAATAGATTTTATTCTTAAAAAAAATGCAGGAACAAAGCTAAAACTCTTTAAAGTGGAACTACTTAAAATAAAAAAATACAATAACGATAAGAATATTAAACCTAATCTTCGCAATTGAAACAATAGAAGACGAACTCATCCCCATTATTCGCACACCCTCCATGTACCCAACCTCCCCATCCATGGCATTTTATCCATACTTCCCCTTTGGTATCTTCACCGCACTTTATAAGGCAATATATAAACATAGACATATTAGTCACCTTCCTCAACATAAGAACTTGATTATTTCCTTGACGTTTTCTAAAAATCTATTTGCTTTCCTTACCAAATTTGGCTTCTTGGTCTCTTCTGTTTTCTTCTTTGTCATTTTTTTTTCTTTAACACTCCCTCAGCACTTCTAGTTGCCTTAGAGATTCTCCAGACTTCTATTTTCTTGTAGCAGATTTTTATACGTAGTGCTTGTAAGGATTGTTGTCTTTCCTTTGTTACGCTTTGATTGAACCTGTACTTCATTCCTAACATGAGCAATAGGCATTATGTCTTCGAGAAAGCATAATGGAGATCCATCTCACAAATCCTATCAGCCAATCTTTTCCTGCAATTTTTGCATTTGTACAACAACGAACTTTCCCCGGATTTTCAAACCATCGGTAAGCAAGGTTTCTCAAATCTTGAATTGTTAATCCTGAGAGACCCAATTCCATTTTTTCAAATATGTAACTAGCTGTGTCTCCTGTTCTAGGGAAAAAAGTGTTTTTAACCTAATGATTTTCTAGGTTGGAGAAGTCCAGCAAGCTGACGCGCTTCTTCCACTTTTCTTTCTAGAATTGTTTGTGGTACCTCATACTCATTCTCTTCTCTTCTGTACCCACCACAACCCTGTTGCAAGTAATAGAACGATTTAATTCTATATTTAAATATCCAACTATATCCAGTCATAACGGACCAGACTGAAGAGTAAGATAGTGATGTCCCCATGTTGCCCCATACCAATAGCCCCATCTTGCCTCTTTAAGACATTTTCTGGTTATGTTATAATAATATATTAAATATTTGAAATAAACAAATAACGCACTATAGAAAATACATGCAATACATGTCAATTAATAAGCACAAAAAAGTGTAATTGTTAATAATTTACTTATACTTCCGATACTCCCATCAAAACAATAAAGAAATTCTGGAAATTGCAAAGTTCACGCACAAACAGCAATAACTTTGTTATTACGACTAGTAAAGTTTCCTACATTACAACAAACATAAAACAGCACTTGTGAATATTAGGTCTGCTATTATTTGACAGATGCTTACTGCCGTTTTGTAGATAAGACGATGTCCCCATCATACCTCGTGGCGCCATCTTGTCCCACCCTCCCCTATTTAAGGTTGGTTAATTGTTACAAAATGCAAAAGATTTACATTACGTTATCAGTTGATTAAGGCAAAATACAAGAGCTATCGTTACGTTATCAGCTGATTAAGACAAAATACAAGAGTTATACAATAATGAAAACAGAGTGTACCTTAATTGCGGATAGCCGGTAGATGAGGTGGAGCGGGTGGCTTCGGTGTTGGTCCATAAATTCCGCTAGTAGAGTTGCGATGGGGAAGTCGTGGGCAATCTCACTCTAAATAAGTAGGCCTTAAAGAGACACAACCAGATATTACTAAAGGGCAGCTTTAGACAAAAGAAAAATTACGCTTACAAGCTAAACCACAGACCTAAGATGGAGAAATGACGCAATCACAGAATATCTAACAACCAGAATACAATCTCTTTGTCGGCTCTTTTGATCTCAATGCGCAAAATTTCGTGACCTTGATGTCACTGCTCAGGCAGGAAGTCAGGATGGGCTTTGATAGAATTCGGTGCCTGACAGGACCTAACTGAAGTGAATTTCGAGAATATGATACATATCTACGTCAAAATGAATGTATATCGCTTATTTTTACAATTGTTTTACTCTCTTTCCATTATTTTCATATTTTATCCTCTTGCACTCGATAACACTATTTAAATTACATAACATAAACATACGAATATAAACTTGAAGTCAGCGACGTGTGCCTAATACAAAGAGCGAACATAGCCGGAACCACAAGTTCTCGCCCGATTTAATGGCGGATCAAGCTGCGCGTTGAGAATGCGCGAACCCTTCTCGCCAGGCCAAGATGATATTCTGGTTGTTAGATATTCTGTAACGCAATGTCGAACGAACGTGTTTAAATAAAAACCTTTTCAGATAAGGAAACTCACTGTCGCAAAACACACACTCCTGGCAGTCCAGGGATAACATAAACAAACGATGTCCAAACTAAGTAACTCGCATGAAAGAACCCACTAATGCGGAATTAACAAACAATTCATGGAGATCACACGAACAAATATCTTGAGTTGAGATAGTCGGTGTCGTCTCTCTCATGCGGAAGGAAGTCGGAAATACATCATCACTAATGAGTCAAATGAACGTTAAAAATCCAAAACTAAATGCAATTATTGTGAAAACTAAATATTGATGAACAAGAATATGCGGAATATTCTAGTAAAATGAAATACTACTATAAAAGTTACTTTTAGATGAAAGGAAAATGCTAGTAATCAAAATGTCGTTCACAATACTAGATGGCGACACAAGGTTTAAAATTCAATTTAATTAAAAAAGAAGACCATAAAGTAAGAAAACTAATCCGCGCACTTGGCGGCCTACACGCTCTGTGTATATCTACTATGTTTGCATTTTAAAGTAGGTATATCATTTGCTCACGCTGATGTTTTAGGGAGACGTCAATTTTGAATTTCACTGTGCGTGCAATTTAAAGACTAAATACTGCTGTGTACTGATTGAATTAATTGAAATTGCAAAATGAATTTTTAAAATGAGAAAAAAAAATTAAAATAGCTAGCTCAAACGGAAAATATTTAAAATTGAACGCAAAAGAACAATTAATCTCAGAGTTACTCTCGCGAATTAAAACTTGAATCTAACCACGAAAAGTAATTTGTGAGTGAATGAAATCTGACTCTCTTAATTACCAAAAAAAAATTGAAAAGGTTCAATATAAAATAAAAGAACAGAATTTTTAACCCAAAGATACTAATTAACAATCAAATTTATTTTTCGAAATGGGTTAAATTACAACTTGTGCAAAAAAAAAACCGTGAACCGAAGGTTCTGGCCTAAATTAAAAACTGCACTTGATTTTACATTACAATATGACAATGCTATTTCCTATGCAAAGCAAAAGATTAGTTTATTCAGGACGATTCTTCAAAAATCTAACAATTTGAATCCACGTGGTTTCAAATTAAAACAAAATAAATTAAGCGTGGATATTTCTAGAAGATTACAAGAATGAAAAACTAAATGCAAGCACAATGCTTCTACTCACCCAAACCCAGGTGATAGATAAACAAAAATGAAACAGCAAAATAGAAAACCAAAAATTAACTCTTTAAACCGTAATGAGAGAATTACAACTAAATTATATCTTCCCGAACAAAGATAATAAATAATCTTATATCTACAACGCGTACACGTCAATATATTAACAATTATTATAATCTGAATTCCTTGATGGACTAAATTATTAACAGAAATCAATTTCAATATTAAATGAATTACAAAATAGCAATAATAATAGACAAAAATACATCTACTCACGTTAACAGTCGAACAAAGAACTGCCTGACAAAACTCTACAACGCAGTCGTTACAATTCACCGACAAACTCTAGTAGAAAACGCATTAAACAAATCTACCGAACGCTAGACATCTAAATGAATGAAATTAATTTAAAAAAACTTAACACTAAATTAAATAAATCATACAATTAACTCTTTACCTAAATTTATACAAAAATAAAATCTAAATTTGTGAAAATTCTCTCGGTAAAATGATAAATGGCTGAAACAATGGAGTAAACAAGATAAAATCTACGCAACTAAAAATACACTCGCGAAAAATGAGATGCCTGTCCATAGCAATAAGTTAGTATTTATATTTATGTGGATAAGTATTCCCGAAAGAATGTATTTTTCATTTTAAAATGGCTTCTAAATTTAAACATTAAACACGTCTACATTAAATTTTTGTGTCGGTATTATTTTAGTTAGGGCCATTATTACCATCGCAGTTTAAGCCGTAGATCAATGATCTTCGGTTTAAACTTCACTTTAGACTTACAATCGATATAAATTAAAAAAATAACAAACTCGACCTTGCTATATTTAATCCTTAAATCGCGATTGTAAGAATTATCGTTAGCAATAAATGAGGTAATAAATGACTGCAAGCTGAGCTAAACTGATTTAAAACATTGTAAAATTAATAAAATAGAAGGGAGGGGGAGGGGAGGGTAGTCGACCCGTTATTGGCCCCACAACTCAATATTGTCACGAGCTGCCATTGTTTTACATTAGAAGTAACAGTGATATGTGAAAAAATGCCGTGTGCTTTACAGTACTACCATGATGCGATAACATAAATTTACTGGTGCATTAGCTGGCAAATATGCTATGTGTACAGTTGACAAAGCCAAAAAAAAGCTATTTAAAACGTTAGAAAGTGGTCCAATCAGATACAATATTTTTTTTAATTTAATTTTTTACACTCACTTAATTTATTACAAAACAAAAATTAATTATAATAGAAATCATATCAATTTTGTGAGAAAAATAAATCCCGACTCACAAAATAGGTGAAAAAGCTGACCTACTTCATCTGAATAATCAGTCTATGAAAGCTAAATAATGCTTATAATTAAAAACGCAATCGTAGTTCATATTTTTGATTTTATGTATTTATTCTTTTACGAATATCCGTACAATTAAATAAAGCGTTTCAAACTACGTAGTTAATATTTTTGACAGCTAGAAGGACTCCCACGCATTATTCGAATGCAAAATGTGAAAAAAAAAGACGAACGAGAAGTATACAATTCTTCTGAAATCGACAATAATAGCCCACTTCCTGTCCGTAAGAACTGAAATTCTAGAGCCGGACCTAGTGTAGGCGATCGCGCCAACAATACGGACATTTCGGACAACGGAAACTCAATTGGCAAGATCGAACGTGTTCTTTACTATATGCATCTAGGACTGCATTATATGCATACTGTGGGCCCACCCCGATAACTATCGGTCATTGTAGTATATGAACTGGCGCCGGTGATTCACTTGCACGCTTTTCACCGGATGGTCGTATGACAAAAGTCATTCTTGAATGGACGATTCAGGTGCTCGACTATATACTCTTGTGCCTATGAATATCGAGTACCCAGTATTTTAGTTTGCTGAAGTAGGGTGTTTGAAATAAAAAAAGAGAGTCGAAATGTAAGCAGAAATATAAATGCCTACAGAATGGTATATGTACATACACAGGTGGTCGTAGCAATGAAAATTTGATTGTTAGATAGATATTGTTTTTTGAAGTAAATTTGAACTACTTTAATTTTACGTTTATTACCAGCTATTGTTTTGGAAAAAGCACTTGGTGATTTGAAATATACTCTTAGATATTATCGCAAATTCATTTCTTTCTTTGAGTGTTTATTATACCGTATACGACGCGTCTCAGTGATAGATATCAGTCCTTTTTTATTTATTTAATTACCAAGCAATTTATTTGCAATAGAATTCCAAAGGAATAAACAGAAGATTGTATTTGAACTGGTATGTAACAAATAAAACCAACAGAAAAAACTTAAACTAAAAATTCCAACAAAAACAATACTTTAAAGCTAATATTACAAAGTTGGCTCAAACGCAGAAATGAAAATACAATATACAAAGTGTTTCACTAGGCGGTAATTCCTCTCTAACTCGTGAACAATAATATATGAGAAAAAAAGCTTTTATAAATTGTGGTAGCATTATGATTTCTCTATACTGTAAAAATGTCAGCTTTTATAAGGTTGTTTAACCCTGCACTGAGAAAAATGGTCCAAATGAACAATATATTTAACATTTTAAATTAATGGCAACCATATTTTTTAATAAGTACGATTAAATAGTTATTCGTTATTAATTCGCCATGCATTAAAAGTGAGTAAAGTAAGTTTTCTAACACTGTGATATAGTCTCAAGTACTAAAATATATTAGCAGGCATCAAATATTTCATACTCAAATCACAAAATATATCTACAACTAATAAACTCAGTTATTTGGCATACTATTAATTAGTGTAAATAATAACATTAATGGGCATAAATGAAAACTAACTGAAAAATAATGGTAAGTGAGTTAGGGCAACTATTAAAATCGATTGGAACCGACAGCACTTGTAGCGCATCTTGGTTTACTGGTTATGTTGTACTTGTTTCTGGTTCGTATAAGTACATTATACGTGTTTATTTGTCTTAGAAAGGTGCTGCTACCTACCATTTATTTATATAATTCGTCGAAGTGACAAAGTGAAACAATTAACCTGCAGTGACAGTGTACGGACTATGTTGCAGTTATCTTTTGCACTAAGTTGTAAGTTATCGTAAGTTATATTTTTATAAAGATGGTAGCCTTATTTTTAGAGTATTTAATGTTTTTTTAGAATATAGGAATATGTTTTGCATGTAGAAATGTATATACCTAAAAACAATAAAGTATGTTATTGTTTAACATAGCAGTTTTATATTAATTTTACACACCTCAATAATTTTAGTACCTAAATATTATAAAAAAATTATAACACGATTGCCGCTGATGAAATATTAGTCCTTTTGAGGTGAATAAAACAACTATTATTCAACTTATTCTAAACTGCCTACAGTGTATTCTGTGCAATAATTAACTAGATTTTATTCTTGTATTTGATCTGAAGAGATCTAATACTTCATGAAAATCATTGAAGCCTGGCAAAATCAGTTACAATAACTATACAATAAATAATTTATTTGTAGTACGTGTTATTCTACCATACATATCACAGTTTAGTTATGATAAGTAAATACAGTTAAGTAACAGTAGTAAGACAAAGCATTCACTGTAAGTGATATAGATATTTACGCCACACACAGTAACTAATGCCAGCAAAACAAATATTAACTCCAAATAATGCAAAACATTTGGAATAAATTATGTTTTCATTTACCAGGAAAATTAAAGTTATTTAGTGCCAGTCATTATTGTTAGAAACATGACTTTACTTGCTGCAAACAGTTTGGTCATTTGTCACATATACAAATGAATTTTTTAGTTGCCAATACTAAATTTTCACTTACGGTTAGTAAAAATTTTTCTCAGTGTGGCATGTGCTTCAATTTTGTTTTCTTAAATACAATACCTCCACTATTATTACACTTTTAAAATATCAGCAATTTTAAACAAATGAGACATAACTAGATCCAAAAACGTTAATTTTTAAGATATCTTTGATTTTTTAAGAAACCTGTCGCTTTCATTTTTTGAGAAAAACGTTTGTAATTTAATTATCACAGAATAAGGAAACAAATTTTGAAATATCTTAGTACAGATCTACTTACAATCTCAGATGAGTCTATATCTCAACTTTAAAATAAGGGTGTTAGTCACTAGTGTGAAAACTGAGACAGCTTCGATTGAGAATATTTTAATTCCGAGATATTTTTAATTTTCTAAAAATTGTAACACTTCGATCGTTAGAAAAAGATAATTTAATTACCATTTAGAATAAATAAACCAATGACCAATTGAAATATCTTAGTATGTATATTAGGTCTACTTAAACTTTCAAATGTGTTTATACTTCAATCCTAATATACTGAAAGCTCGGCATTAAATTTAGACAACTTCAATAAAGATCCCTTTTTTAAATAGAGCACCCTGTTATTTATATTATTAAATTTCTATTAATAAATGCTTTGATTTTTATTAAGCATATTCAATGTCTATCACTTTTACTTTTTAAGTTGTTATGGTTTCCATTAATTTTTCATTTATTCTGATCATATTGTAATCGTGGTGGATAACGAATCTAAAAATAAAGGTCAGAAACTACAGATTTACCATAAAAATTAAAAGAAATAAATAAATTAATATGAATAAATAAAAAATAAACACTAACGCATAACACATAAGGAAACTGATTAAAACACGAAATTTTCGATGTAACCGCCATTTTAACTAACGCACACATATGTAGTCTATCTCCAAGAATTGTATTTAGATACTTTCAACAACATTTCTTTACAGATACTGTCAAACGCATTTCTAATTATAATTTTCAAATCGTCTACAGTTATTGGAAGCTAAACAGACACATCCCCGCAAAAAAGAACTAATTCGTCAGATCTGCGCACCTTGCTATTCCATTTAACTGGATCCAACTTTCCTTTCTATCTATCAAGATAATGCTCATTTGAAAACTTAATTAAGCCATTTACAGAGTGAGCCAGTGCTTCATCATATTGGAACCACATTTGCTCTCCTATTGCAAGAGATAAGTCGACCAACAACTCCCAAAATTCATACTCAAGAAAGTGTAAAAAATCCACTTCTAGAGATAACTGAAGATCTACACTCCTAATAACAAGCAGAGTATTTTTTTGGAAGGTGAAAATGCATTTACGCACAGAGTGCCGGACTCCTTTCGATAAAGAACTACCGGCTAAAAACATTTCCAGTTGTCTAGACACCATCTCGAAACCGTTTAACACACTACTTCGGGCTGGGTCTATTTATTAGGCTGTATAGGAGCCACACTTCAATTGATAGTTCAATAGGGAACCAGCAAATACAACATGTAAATAAATAAATAACTACATATAATAAATAAATAAATATATATTTATCACAGCATATTTCGAGAGAGGTCGCTCTTCTTCGTGCGGAGGACCCATTCTACATATCTGGCAATGCATACCCAGAAGTCCTCGCTCTCTACCATTTTCAAAATAATTGAAGATATGAAGGTGCTACGTCGCATTTTAAAAACTATCTTTTTTGCATGAATCAAGGTGGTTTATACCCATCTTTCACATAGTACCATCGAAAATTCCAGAAATTCAAGAACACTCCAGTCTTGTGAATGTATGAAGGGGTTATGTTACAGTACTTTTGAGAAAAATTACATAAAAAAAACTTAATTTCTGAAAAAGTTTGATTTTGTAACATAACACCTTCATCCACTCGTATCTTCAATTGTGTCTGGTGAGAGCATACCAAACGTGGGTTCCACCACCTTCCTCCGTTCTGCCCATCTTCGGCATTCAAAGAAGGTGTGGTGGACATCATCTACTTCGCCGCAGTATAGGCATACTTCAGAGTCCATCTTACCCACGCGGCGTAGGTAGGACCTGAAGTATCCATGGCCAATCAAGAGCTGCGTGAGGTAAAAGCCTACCTCGCCATGACCTCTTGTGATCCATGGGTGCAGGTTCGGGATCAGTCTGGCAATCCAGCGACCTCTCCCGTCGCCCTGCCACAGACTTTGTCACCTAGCTAGGGTGTTCACCCTTTCGCTACGGTGATTGTCCTCTCCGGTTTGGAACTTCCTGATGTAAATCCGCTTCCTTTCCTGGGCAAGGAGCGCAACCGGGATAATCCTTGCCACCACAGGGACCGCGGGTCCCGACACCATGCGATAAGCGCTGATAACCCGTAACGCAACCTTCCTCTGCACCTGTGCTAACCGTTTTCTATAAAGCTCCTTCTGACCCATACAGAATGACAGACTGCACCGCCGACATCAGTAATCTTCGTCTGCTGGAGCTAGGACCGCCAACGTAGGTCATCAGCCTTGCTAGATCATCTTCGCCGCCTTGTCCGCGTCCGAAGAATCTGTGGCCAAAATATCAATTTGCTGTCCACCAACACGCCCAGATATTTCACTGCAGGACGTGTTGTGACCTGCGTCTCTCCCACTCGTAGATAGATAGATTTATTGCCAATAAATAAATGCATGTTATCTGACAATACATAAATATATAAAAATAATAAACAAAAATAAAACAATAAACACATTCACTATGAGGAGGCAGGTCAAAATATATGGTTACTAAATTCGCCAAATGAATAAAATGGTTTTTTTAATAATATCACCTTCAAATTGCGTCGAAATGTAGTTAAATTAGGAGAACTTAATATAAGCGAAGGTAATTTATTGAAAAAAGAGAAGCCCACGAAGTACAGAGAATTTTTGCAGAGAGAGGTATCAGTTTTCGGAAGATTAATACTATTACAGTTACGAGTGTTGTAAGAATGAATGTCGGTTCGATAGGTATATCTGCTTCTATAATTATTATTTATACACCATACTCATGGATAATTAATGAATATAAAGTCAAAAGTTTTTGAGAAACAAACAACGGACAACAATGGGCTCTGTTGTCTTCTCCACTAATCAACCGCACAGCCCGTTTTTGTAATTTAAAGATTTCTTATAAATTCGTTGTAGTGGTGAAGCCCAACAAGACATACAATATCTCATGCGAGACTCAAATAGTGCAAAGTAAACCCCTCTCGCAGTACGCTCCCCAAAATTTAGCCTTATAATTCTTAGAGCATAACAGGCAGATGACAAGTCCTTAGGCAACATCTGAATGTGCTCGGTCCACCCCAAGCCGGTATCTACAGTAACACCCAAAAATCTAATATCAGTAGCAGAGGATAAAAGACTGTTGTTAATAACAATGTTATGGTTGGTTTGTTGTCTGTACAGTAACAATTTGGTTTTGCTAGTGTTAAGAGTAATTTCATTTGCATTAAACCATTCACAAATCCTGGAAATGTCGGCATTGATTAATCTCTCGAGGTCATCACAATTTGAAGCGTGCAACCTAAGAGATGATTGTGTCCATCCGTCTCTTGGTAAGAACGATAATATCCGTTTTGTTGAGAACAAGTGCTAAGCCGTGACTCCCCATTCAACGGTTCACCCTTCTTCTCATGGCTTGATTAAGCTGCTTTAGTTAACTTAAACAAAACTTGGTATTATCAAGTAAATCGAGGTCAGTGGCACTAGCGTGAGTGTTAGGTGTAAGAAAGAATATATACGATAAATAGTAGAAAAAGTGTAAACAAATAGTATTTTTGGTGCAAATAAAAGTAGTTAAAATCAAAGGATCACACCGAATATTCGTCGTGAAGAAAACAAGGTAGCGATATTTATACTAGAAATAAATTATTAGTATCTAATAAGTAAGGTTAGAAGTCAGAAATAAGGAAAATACTCCCAATTAACAACATACAGTGACATCTGTTGGTGGGTAGGCGAGCTAGTCCGGTCACGGGGCTGTATCTGAACTAAGTAGGATATCGCCAGCGTCAACTGTGGTCGGGACGCGAAACCTGCTCTGCGGACAGATAAGCAACCGCGAACTTAGGGAATAATACTGGTAAAAGACAAAGACATCAACAATAAACAAAATGAGTGAAGAGGGGTACTCAACAGATGAGTACCATAAGAGAAAACGACAGGCTGAGGGAGCTTTTGAAAAAAGCAAAAGAACAGCGAGAACACCGGATAAAGCCAGTGGTGGAAACAGATTAGAGGATAAAATAGATCTATTAATTAATGGTATGGCGGATATGAGAGTGGAAATAAAGAGAATGAATAATGAGCAGTCAGAATTAATATCGGAGATGAAGAAGATGAGAGAAGAACAGAAGGAGTATAGGGAAGAAACACAAATGCTGAGAAAAGAAAATGAGCTGTTGAGGATGGAATTGGAGAAATTAAAAGAGGAAAAAGAAGGTATAAAAAAAGAGCTAAAAGAGGTGAAAGATATCACAAGAACTCTGGAAAAAGCAAAGAAAGCAAACAACGTGATTGTAACAGGACTAAAGATTGACAATAACGAAACGAACGCATTGAAAGATAAGATGGAGAAATTTATGGAAGAGTTTTTAGAAGTGCAAGTACAGCTAAAAGCGGCATCGAAACTGGGTGAAAAAACGTGTCTATTAGAACTGGAAAATTACGACGAAAAACAAAATATTATGGTAAATAAGCATAAATTGAAAAGAATATCAGGAGAACAAATATATATTAATAATGATCTCACTAAAGAAGAGAGAGAAATGCAAAGACAAATAAGAAGTAAAGCAAAAGAGGAGAAACAAAAAGGATGTGAAGTAAAGGTTAAATACAGCAAAGTTATTGTAGATGGAAAAGAATGGAAGTGGGACAAAAATAAGGCATGCTTGGAAGAAACACAGTTAAAAAACTAGTGAAACAACAAGGATATGACACGGCGATGATGAATATGGCGACGAACATGGATATGAAGAAAGAAAACGTAAAATCAAAGAAGCAACTGATAAAAGAAACAAGGGGAGGCGAATATTCGATAACAATGATGGAAAAATACTAAGAGTGGAGCTATGGGTGAAAGTAGACGAGAAGTGGGCTCAAGTGGCAGAAAAAAGAAGAGGGAAGTGAACAAGAGCGATAATCTGAAGATGACTCAACATGGAAATAGGATTGATGGGGACAATGATGGGAAAGAAAAAGAACATGGTGGAAAGAGCAGTCGGAAGATAAAAGAGAAACAATCTACGCGCAAAAAGAATAGAAAAAGAAACATATTGAACATAGCCACATGGAATATAAGAACTATGTTGGAGGTAGGAAAGGACATAGAAGTTGCTAGGGAATTAGGAAGGCAAAATATAGATGTTGCTGCAATCCAAGAAACTAGATGGAATAAACACGGAGAAATTGTTAAAGATGGGGTCACTATATTGTTTTCTGGAGACGAGAAACAGGGCCAAAATGGAGTAGCATTTTTGGTGTTAGGAAAAACAAGAGACAATATTATAGAGTATGAGGGCGGTAAATGGCCGCATTGCGTATCTAAGGTTAAGAGGAAAACCATTTAACATATCGATAGTCAATGTATATGCACCAACAGAACAAGCGGAAGAGGAAGATAAAGAAATATTTTATGAAACCATAGAGGAAATCATAGAGAAAATTCCCAAATATGACACAACGTTGCTGCTGGAGACTTCAATGCGCAAGTGGGTAGAGAGATTTGCTGAGGGACGTGGCTGGGAAATTTACAATACATGACAAAACCAATGACAACGGGACCAGATTATGCAACTTAGCGGCAAGAACCGGGCTAGTGATAGCAAGTACGAAGTTTCAACATAAACGAGCAGAAAAAGTGACGTGGAAAATACCGGGTAGAAATGATGGCAACCAAATAGACCACGTATTAATAACGAAAAGACGAATAACATCAATAAGGGACGTGAAAACAGATAGGAACGCAAGTACAGACACAGATCACTACATGGTAAAAGCAATAATAAAGCAAAAGATGTCAAAAGCAAGGAAATACGCAGGAAATAGAAAGATCAACATAGAGAGATTAACACAAGGGAAGGTAAAGGAGCAATATATAGAGCAGCTAGAGCAATATGTAAGTCAAATGGATGAACACCTTGACATAGAGGAGTGCTGGACCCAAATAAGGAAAGCTGTGACCGAGGCGGCAGAAAAACATCTAGGTCGCGGAGATAAACTCACAAGGAATGAATGGTGGGACAAAGAATGTGAAGAGGCAGTAGCAAAGAAAAACGAGGCGAGGAAGAAGTGGTTGAAAGATGGAGCAGAAGAGGAAAGGAAAAAATATGTCGAGCTCAGACGAGAAGCCAAGAAACTAATACGAAACACGAGGGAAAAATGGATAGGAAATGAAATGAGAAAAATAGATGAGGAGGGAAGAAATAGGAACTCAAAAAAGTTCTATCAAATGATAAATAAATGGAAAATAATAATGAGATTAAAGTAAATAATATAAAAACCAAGTCGGGCCTTGTGACAGAAAATGTCGAGCAGACGAAAACTGCATGGATGGAACATTTTAAAGAATTACTAACAGAACAGCATATAACTCAGGTTGAACCAAGCACAAATACGGCATATGAAAGTCACCCAAGTAGAATGAAGAAGAAATCAAGAAACCAACAAAAGAAGAGGTACTTCAAATAATAAATCAAAGTAAGAATGGAAAAGCTCCAGGAGACGATGGAATAAGTATCGAGCTGATTAAATATGGTGGAGTTTCGCTACAAGGAAAAATATATGACCTAATACTAGAGATATGGAAAAAAGAAAGAATGCCGACAGACTGGGAAACCGGAATAATTATTCCGATACACAAAAAAGGAGATAGAACGGTATGCAGTAACTACAGAGGCATCACACTTTTAAACACGGTCTATAAAATTCTAACAACGTTAATTCAAAGAAGGCTAATGAACATTAAAAACCTCATAGGAGATTACCAGTACGGTTTCCAAAAAGGAAAATCCACTGTGGACGCGATACACAGTCTTAAACAAATAATAGAAAAAGGAAACGAATACAGGATAGGATTGGAAGTAATGTTTATTGATTTCAAGCAAGCCTTTGACTCAATCAACAGACAACAGCTAATGAGAATTTTAGAAGAACTAGGTATTCCTACTAAACTTAGAAGATTAATAGCAATGACACTCAATGAAACAAGAGCAAAAATAAGATTTAGCACAGGTCAAACAGAGGAATTTAAAATTAATAAAGGGGTCAAACAAGGAGATGCTTTATCGGCAACGTTATTTAATCTTGTAATAGAGTACATGACAAAGGGCCTAAATAAAGGAAACATAAGAAACCGAGGAGCACAAATAATAGGATATGCGGATGACCTAGTCATAGTAGCGAAACAAAAGAAAATATTAGACGAAATATACGAAATAGTCAAAGCTAAAGGAAAATGTCTGGGGATGGAAATCAACAAAAACAAAACTAAGCATATGCAGATAGGAGGAGATGAAAGGAAAACATCAACTAAAATAGGAGGAGACACTTTTGAAACTGTCAGCAAATTTAAATACCTAGGAGTAACCGTATGTAGAACAGGGGATAGGATAGAAGAAATAAAGGAAAAGATACAACAAGCGAACGCAGCGTTTTACGCAAACAAAAAGACGTTCATGAATAGACAGATTTCAAAAAGAACTAAGGTAAAAATGTACCAAACTTTGATAAGACCTATATTAACATATGCCGCTGAAGCCATGACCATGACTAAAGAAGGAGAGAAAATGCTGTTAATTCAGGAGCGGAAAATGATAAGAAGAATGTTGGGTGGAGTATTGTTGGAAAGTGGAGTGTACAGAAGACGAACTAACAATGAAATAATGAAAGAACTGGGCGGTAAAAATGTATTAGGGTATATAAAAATGTTGAGGATAAAATGGCTAGGGCATTTATTTAGGAAAAGGCCGGAGGAAAATGCGAGGGCACTGACCGAATGGAATATGGACGGGAGAAGGGCGAGAGGCAGACCAAGAGTGAGATGGATGGATGAGGTGGAAGAGGATCTGAGGCAAATGGGAGTCAAATCTAGATGGAAGATGTTGGCACAAAATCGCAGCACATGGAAGGGAATAGGAATCAAAGCCAGAGAAATCGCCTGGATGGTATAAGGTCAAGGATCTGATTCGGCCAATAAGAATCTGGGGAGCTCTAGCGAGCGGCGAAGCTCCGTACGGGGCGTGGAGCCATATATATATATATCAAGTAAATCGGTTTTTCAGTGTAAATGTTATGAAGTTATTATTTACATTTTAGTACGAAACCCTCCGTTAAATAGTTATTAATTTTATTTTTCTTTCAGTGTACATGATGATGAATTCTAATGCCGTGATGATGCTCTAACGCACAACATTTGTTTTAGATTTTGTAGCCATGAAAAATAAGAAAATCTTATTTAAAAAAAAGAATGCGTCAGTGGGACAGTTGGTGGCTGTGCATTGGTACCATTACGTTTTGACAACACAACTCATGTCAATAAGTCTAAGTCAGAGTAAATTATTTGATGATGATTTTTCGTCAATAACAATTAAAACAACAATAAGATACCGATGAATGCGTTTTCTTTATTATTAAAAGATTATGCATATTTTACATTGGAAGTAACTGTTAGAGAGAGAAAATGCTGTACGCTTTACCGCACATCGGGTAGTAAAATGAAGTTACTGTTGATTAACTGACAGGTAAATTTCCGTAAAACTATGATAGTTCGAAAATATTAGAAATAAGTGTTACGTTATAGCACTATTTTGAAGGTAATTTTTCAAAGAATTTGCTGAATATAAAAAAATTATTAAAAAATTAGCCCCTCAACTGATATAACTAAAACTAATTTGCAACATCCATATACGATATGTATTTCAACATTGCGCTCTTTGGTAGTTTTCATGTTGAATCCCACTCGCAGTGTAATGGTATACCCGATATATTTTTTTTAATATTGGAAGATCACAATATTTGTTTCAAGAAATAAATATAAAATATTAGTCCTATAACCTGAATCTCTGTTTTAGATTTTCAATCAAGCTTATTAAAACTATTACAGTCAAATATATCTACAGAATATCAAATTATGTTATGCTGATGCACTGAAAGGAAACTCTTAGCGGACCAACAGTTCTATAGTACAATATACGAGTGCATAGCATAGTAAAGTTTCCAAGAAATATAGTGATTTGAAAAGGTATTGTTATCACAACAGTTCATTCATACCGACTGCACAAAAAGATTCCTTTCTCTCTCAAAAACTACCGCACATTTAAACTTGAATTATACCTGATTTTTTCTACCGTAAGTACGGATATAAGTTACAGTAATTGTCAGTAAAATGAAAAATGTAAAATTTCCTTAGAACCCTATTCTTTTTCATGAAAAAATTGAAATATTATTGTATCATTAACTAGTCATTCAGCAATTCTCGGAAATACATATATTACCAAAAGAGAAACAAATGCATGAACAATAAATATTTTATTGTAGTAGAAACAATAATAAATACTCACTATAGTTAATCTCTAACATTATAACTATTCATTCTATGCATTGTGAGGCACGTGTAACCAAACTAATTGAACTTGCATTTCGATCCACATCGTTGGTCGCCGCGTGTTCTTCCGTTTCTTGGTTTTGCCGAAATTCAATGGGAAATCGTCCGAGCGTGCTTCCATAAATCGGATACCAGAAAATAGCGTTGTAATCATCTGATTATGTATAGTATCGTGTCGCCTTTTGTCGTTAAGCTGTGTAGTCATGCCGTTACGTCGATTTGAATTGCTTCCATTGTCGCTTGACATTGATCCAGGAGGTAATCGACACCAATATTTAGGGTAAATATGGAATACATCCACGTGATTGCTGAAAATAATAGCAGTATCAGTGCAAAAGGACGGCAAGATGTTTCGTGCTAGTTAAAGCAGGAAAACAATTTAAGTATCTACCATTCTTCCGTGTATTCAGAAAAGTTATGTTGAATTAACAAAATAATCTTAGTTGAAGGTTTTTATTTCCGGTTGTGGAAACTGAAATTATTAGTAGGATAGTAGCATCACATCAATTTTTAGCAATACTAGAAAAACTGGCATATTTGCAGTTAATTTAATATAATTATGAGGTAGAAATTGCCTTTTTCTAATGTAGTCCTCACTTTTGTGTGTGTGCTCTTATCTAAACATTACTATTGAATATTTCTCCCCATTTAGTATACCAAATGGGTGACTGTGGATGTAAATTTCTAATAACTTTATAGTGTAACTAATAGCATAGTTATTAGTTTTATTCTGATAAACAGTAATAGGACTCTTGTTTAGCTGTAAGTAAGTAATATGATCCCAGTATAAGCAGTAAGGACAACGCATAAGTCATCGGGGTTTCAATTTCTAAGCCTAACTTTACTACAAATAACAGCTTTCCAATATGGCAGTTTGTTATTGTTTACATTGGTACCTGCATACATTAATTTACTCATCCGTTTAACCTACACAATTTACTTGTTTTATTTATTTATTTTACGTATTTTATTGCATGCAGTTATAAAAACAATTATGAACCTTGATAAAATGCATTATTTGTGTAATAGTAAAGGTTAATGGCCGTAATATTTACACACTAATATACTTTGTTATTATTACATTCATATATGTTGGAGTAAAATAACCGTGAGAGAAGACGCTGATGGGCATCATGGCATTGTGCCATTTGCTCTTGCAAGATAAATTCTGATACTAACGATGGTCGCAGCTTCTTTGGATTTCCGAAAGAATTTATTTTTGTAATCAAATTTCATCAGGAATTTGCAATTGAGGAACTACAAGAGGACAACAATTAAGAAAGTACATGGATAAGAAGAATTATTGTCGTTGTGCAGAGTTTCCTCGGTCATATTAAATCAACTTATTTGTTAGATACTCATTTTAAACCTAATTGCTATTTATCACAATAACTAACTGAATACATTTCATTTTATGTTCACTGTTTAAAATGATATAATTTTGGTCTGAACTCTATTGAACACTGTAAGTTTTAATCCTAACATTTCACATTTATTTACATTATAGACAACTCGATATTATCTAGTCTACGTCTAAAACTCCTCTCCACTTGCGACATCATTGTTGACAACCAGTGTAGGGTCGGATGTTAGAAATTTAATTAGTCGAATAAAAACGAACAGTCTTTGTATTACACAGAACGATATAATTATTATAACTCATTAACCCTAATTATAAATTGGTGTGTCAGAAATCTCAAAGTTTACAATAAAACCCTTCTACCGAAGTCGTTGCATTTTTATTAATTTATTTGAGAAAGCACCACAACATATTTATTACTGAAATAATATTTTATACTACAAAATATGGCGTACTGTTTATTTTAATTGGATAATTAGGTCCCAATTAAGATAAATAATACACTACTGAAACAAAGGTCAAACAAACAAAAATTATTTAAACTATAAAATATCCAAATCAAGATTTAGTTTCGCAAAACGGAAAGTATGTGAACTCAATTATTATAAAACACTTGCAAATATATGTATCACTTAAATTTTTATTACTATAAGCTGTCCAGAAATATTTGAAAAAATTCTGAATTCTAATCTATTTTACTTCCTTTAAAATGTAATTTGCTCCACACGTTTGAAAATTCCCTTTACAAGATGACAGCTAGGCGTGAAGGTCGTTGAAAACGAACCACAAAAGAACAAAGGATTTAATGCGGTTGTCCTCCCCGCTTTATAGTGTGGTATGGTTTAAAAGTAAAAGTTTTATCATCATGGTTTCGTACCCCCAATTATACCTACAGAGCCACTGTTTTATTACTTATTACCTTTGTCAGCCTTCATAACCAGCAAATGATTACCTTTCACAAAATCTTTTTGCATCTGTGTAATCTAGTTTAGTTTGATAACGTTTATTAACACAAGTATTCCTATTTTTATATTCACGTAAATACTTACTAATAACATTACTACATTACTACTACGTACTTTTACCAACGCCGACTAGATATCAGGCCCGAGACATTGAGTGGGGGTTTGCCCCGAGAACACCGGCCGCAATAGCGGATAGGCATAACATCTGTACCTCTACGCATCAGTATCCCGAGCGCACTTCGTGCAGTAGCCCGACACACCAACTTCTCCCACTCCTTGTAAAAGGCCTGTATATCTAATCGGCGCTGAATAGTCTATGTATCACTCATATTGTCCTGTTTTTACCGTTTTCCCCTCCTTCTATAAATACAAAATTATAAAACAACTCAAATTAGTACAAAGTGTAAATAAAAACTGGTACCTATATCTATTTTAAAACACTCACCACAAATTAAAATATAAATGCATACACATACCTATTACATCTATATACAATATACACAAATGCAAAGAACAAAAATTGTCGATCTACCTTAAAAAAAGGCTTTAATACTTCAAAATGTGTTTTTAATTAAAAAGGTTTTCAATTTACTTTTAAATTACTTTAAATTTGTGGAAGTGTCTTTAATGAGTTCGGTTAATGGTTAGAAATTTTTATGTATTGAAATAACACCGTTCTATGCAACATACTGAAATGTGTTAGAGGTGGCAACAAATAGCGACGCTCAACGCCTCTGGTATTTTGGCTATGGATTAATTTATATTTTTTTTAAAAGGTCACTGTAATTAACCTTTGTAAATACTATACATTCCAATATACTGTTACGGAATATATGGTTAAGTACTACACTTAAGTAAGTTACACTAACAATAAATGTATTTATTATTTTGGGTACATACCTGTTTGTAAATCCAGTATATATTGGGCATTAATTGGTTTGCATCCTAGCCATGGTAATTAGGTTTACATGTTCATTGGTAACTGTATGCTTTTAATGTAATTTCCTTGATATCGATACTACTTCAGGAGTGAAGACTTAATATAGCTCATACTAAACTAAATGAAATGATTGAGGGTCCATGGAGACGAGGTTGTTGTTGATAAAAAATCTTTAAAAAGTTGTTTATAGTTTTGTCAATTCAAATTAATTAAATCATATTTCCGTATTCTCTACGAAATTGAAGCAATACTTCTGTGTGAATTTTATATTTACCATTGGGCTGAATGTATATAGAAGAAACGTCAAGATTTTTCATTATTAGAAGAAATTCACTGAATTAACATACCTTTTCTCTTATGAATCGTTATGTTTTGCTATTTTGAGTAGCATTATATACCTTGGATGCTTGGAAGGACCTTACAACCTTGATACCGATGTCGTCCTTTTATTGTTGATGTGGATCCTTTTCTGTAACATGTTTGGTTTGTCACTGCGAGGAAATTCCATTTTTAAATACTTTGGGGTTATCTAATCTATTATAATTGTAAATGACAAATTAAATTGAAATTTTAACATGTATATTATTATTAAGCAATTGAGATTGAGCATATGTGGTAGACTGATAAAGTAATTACATATTTAACAAAGTTTCATGTTTTCAAAATATATTATAAACTTAAGATTGATGTTACTGCTTTCTTGGAGTAATCAAAATATTTCCTTAAAAAAATATCTTAGTTAAATTACTTGGAAAGCAAAAAAAATATCTGGATATATGAAATCAAATTCAATTTGCTTAAAGGAAACTATTTATTTTCTTATAAATAAAAAAATATTTTTTTGTTAGGTACGTTATACGTTTATACGTACACCGTATTCCCAATAAATAAATGTTTTTTGAGATTAACTTTAATTATAAATAGTTTCCTTTAAACAAATTGAATTTGATTTCATATATCCAGATATTTTTTTTGCTGTCAAAGTAATTTATTTGACTAAAAGATATTTTTTAAGAAAATATTTTGATTACTCAAAACAAGCAGTAATATCAATCTTAAGTTTATAATACATTTTGAAAACAAGAAACTTCCTTTAATGTGCAACCACGTCTACCATATATTCTCAATCTCAATATAAAAAAATACCTACATATATTTAATTGTTGTTTTAAATGCTTAGAACAATAAATTAAGAGCAAAGTTCTCTTTCACATGCAACACAAAAGTAACCTAATTTCCGGTTTATATTTAACGACAGGCTCTGTGAAGAAAGTGGAGCAAACAGGTAGCAAAAGTGCAAGTATCGAATATCAATAGATTAAAATCAATAATCAGGTGAACCCGACCGATAGTTGAACAACAATAGCGATAGCTTCTGAAAACTAGGTCAGGATATGCACCATTACATAATTACTTATCTATCGAATCTGATAGTGTAAACGGCGCGCTTGCTTTGTAATTACTTATTTTACAAAAAAAAAAGTGACGTGCATAATTGTTGTTATAAATGTCTGCTCACGTGTTTAATTTCATTAATTCGTAAGTAGATTTTATAAAATACCCTATTCATAATTAAATTGTAAAGTGATTATCTATTTTGTAAAGCATAAACATTTACCTGAAAGACGCATAATTTCAAAAAAAAATATCATTAAGCAACTTCGAACCCCTTCTTCAGAGAATATGCTAAAAACTCGTTCATAATAAATGTGAAGCGAAACATGAATAAATAAGATTAATTATATTTAGCACTGTGATAAATAGTAAAAATTACCATTAAGTTTTTAACGAACTGGACTTTATGTTACACGAATGTAACTGAATGTAACTTGATGCTCTTGACTGACCCTCAGGGTACTATCATTTATAGGCATTTCCTGTTTTTATTTGTAGCGGTCAGTTGGGTGTAGCACCTATATAATATTTCCTCGCCTTTTTGAGATCATTAGCTGGTTTTAAACGTTTGATCTTTAGAAACTCAAATCCTGTCATATTGTTATACAAAGTTAACTATTGTATTCCAAAGGAATCCTTGCACATGTGCTCTGCTGGATGTCGTTTATAAAAAGAAAATGCAATGTGTTTGAATGTTTTAAAAGCTATCATGATATCGTATTATTGTCATTTACATTGTTTGAGAAAGACGGTTGTAATTTATAGCACATAGAGTGAGTGAACCAAATTTTGAAATATCTTAGTATAGATATTTGAAAAGTATTTGAAATGTTATTTAATGTTAAAATAAAAAAAACACGAAATCATGTTTGCTTGCTTCTCATTTTTGTGTATTTTTTCTAGACGTTCACAATTATGTTTTTTGCGATTACAGCGCAATCTGTTACGAATCGAAAAAAGTTTCAAACAAAAACTACATACTTGATGGCGTAGAATCCGAATCTGCAATACAAAATGAGGGTTTCCATTTAAGATTTCAAAGTTGTTCCCCCTCCCACTCTTGAGGGGAGGGGAGAGGGATCGACTTCGGCACCATTCAGTGAGCCCTCTACATTATAACAAATCTTATTAAGATCTTTTTTTTAATTTGATGCAGTGTTTTAGAGATATTCCGTTGTCTCAAGATGAAAAACTCACCCTGCATATTTATTACATGGATACCGCTATACCATAAGAACTTACAACCGATACTGTTTTAAAGATGTGCAACATGCCTTTTTCTCATGATCCCTTTCGTACATATGCCATCTTCAATGTTGCTATCTTTCTCTGTACCCCCCATTGTCGCACAAGCGCAGTATTTATGATGCGTAGCATTTTTATTTTCTCGACCATTTGTCAAATGTGTCATGCATGTGTCATTGGTCATTCAACTAAATTGGAATAAAACCTTTTAAGCGAGCACAATTCTATTTAACAAGATTAAATATGTGAGGAAGAGACTTTATATTATCGTTCAGAAAATTTCAAAATATTCTTTTAAATCGCACATTACACTGAGAAAAACGGGCTAAGTAAAGTGTTTACTTGATAAAAAATTATTTACAATTGATAAAGTTTTATTTGGAACTATTCTCGTTAATTAATACCTGCAACTAAACCCAGTTTCCTGAATGCAAGTTGTTACTGTAAATAGTGCTTTTATTAACGGCTATTACACAGCGTACCTAATTTGTGGTAAGTAAAGTATTACTTATGACTACTAGTACTGTATCTAACTACAGCACATGGTTAGTAGAAGTAACAACAATGCTGATCGCTATTAAACTCATGTAATTTCTTAAATAGGTAACAACTTGCCACAACTATTGTTTTACTATTTCTGATTGGCTAATGCGGCGGAGTAATAAAATAGTCCCCGAGATTGCTACGCGCGCAAGCACGGGCTAGCGTCAAGTAGGAGTTACGGACGTGGGAAAAGGTCGTCGAAAAAGAGTGGCCAAGGAGTACGGCCATTGTAGGCCAGTTGGAACGCAAATATATTAAAAATACCGGGTGGGTGAACTCAAGGCCCCATCCGTGTAAAGAATCCCAGCGAAAGAAGAAGTACCGAGCCTATAAGCAATCGGATGTTTCAAGATTGCAGTTTTAAACCACGTGGTGGGATATTTGAATTCCCCATCATTGTGATAATATCTGCGCCCGCTGGTGAAGTTAAAGTGTGGATACCGTCGCTAGTGATCCGGCAGTCCAAGTGCCATCTGCAGTTAGGGATACCCCGACGAAGTAGCCGTTTTCGAGGCGATCACCGGACATAACTGCCACGTACGCCGACAGAAGATCAACTCGCCGAGACAACGCCCAGTGCAAAAAACCAACAGAAACCGCAAGTTTACCGCCTAGCTGTATTATTTCTTTGTTTGTTATTAGTTGTAACTTCAAAGCCATATTTCTCTTTGTCCTTTGTTCAGATTTCAATAATTTCAATAACTAAATAACGTTTCAAGGGGGCCCCATTTACCTTATCTTTTATTATTGCTAATTTTTTTCATTATTAAAGAATATATTTTATGAGTCATTACGTTGTAAATTAAGTTTAAAAAAAACTGTTGTTAAAGTGAAACCAATATCTTTCATTCATATCAGGTAGTCACTGTGTTTGTCCTATACAAAATAAAACTATTACTAATAATACTCCTTTTTATTTAAATTTATATTAAATATTCACTAAACTTCCTCGTTTCCTGCACTACCTATAAGTTGAGCAACAAATTTAAGGTAAGTATATTGTATATTTATAGCAAACCATTACCTTCTATATATCAGATATTTAGTGAACGTGCATTAATGATACTGTTTCCTTATCACAAGTAATCCAAATAACTTGCATTAATTGAGGTTAATAATGAAGGTGTGATGGCCATTATAGAATAGTTCACTCATATTAATACATCTACTTGACATGAGCAAATCTTTTACTTACCGCAACTGCATATATTCTTTGGTTTACTACTTCAGTTTAATTATCATAAGTAATTTCATAAGTTACCGGTATGAAGCAGACCGTAAGTAACTTAAGTTGCTTGTTGTTAGTATCAGTGTTTAGGATCTCTTTTTTACTAGTGCTAACAATAAGTAATCTGTGCTTTTGTCCCCTATCCAGCTGAACTTTTTTACTTACGATAATTGTATTTTTATTTATGACTATTACATTTTTTTCTCAGTGTACATAACAGCAGTTTGAACTCGAGTTCTTTTAATAGAAATACGTGAATAAGATTAGTTCATATATTTATATTTATGAAATAATCAAAATAATTTGCAATCCTATCAATTCAACAACTGCAACAATTTTTTGGCAAATATACCTATTTCCCGCTTATTACAAATACTCAGTTCTTTTGAAATTCACAACAACAAAAAAGTATTTGCGCAAAAAATTGGAACGATGATGTCCAATACTTGTGATTAATTTCTAAAACATTGTTTAGTCCACTTTGCTCCTCCACCAAGACATGGTTTGTTGAATGGACGTTTTTGGAGTAGTATTAATTTGTTACCTATTTCCTTTTTATACGGCGCACTGGACAAATGCGAAACAACTTTAGTAGTTACATCTATACCCCTAAAGTACCATGCAATGTATTCAACTGACTATGAAAGCAGTGATTGCTTTCTTTTGATGTCCCGCGCCTGTACAATGCACAATAAATGGGTAAAAGATATGCTTTTTGAATCCTTTCAGCAGTTATAATACGATAAAATCCCATTATCTCCTTTTTCTTCTGCTGTTTTCTTAACGTTTTATTCCGTTGTACACTTTTTGCTCCTTTTCGTCTCAAGAACATGAGGATCGCGCTCCAGGTATCGTATGTCGAGTAACTGACGCGAGCTCTTACGCTCGAACTAACTGACGTCTTACCTGTGCCCCGTAACTTAATCATGAGAAATTCGGACTTGCTTCGAAAATACACGCATAACGCAACAATAAGAAAAAAAAATGGAGCAACGGCGGCGTTCACTTCACTTGTCTACCGCCGCGCTCTACTCGGATTACTCCTTCGGCACCTCCTTCTTCCTGTGCTTTGTACGATGTTCGTTAAATCCTCTTCGATGAGGATGAGAGCGACAGTATAGACGTTACGTTTGGAGAATGGTTCGGTTTTCTTATCTTCAACGAACGAATTTTCGCTTTTATCCAACTGCGACACAGGTTTCCACATACATATTTTGTCAATACCTGCGCATTTATGTAGGTTAGGTACTACCTACAAGTATAAGATTACTTTACATAAACGGGTTGTACATTCAGATGTAGATAGCGAAGGTTGTTAATGAACGTATGCAGTATATCCATATGGGGATATTATGTCTACCGTGGTATTTACCGCCCTATAACGTATTTTTACATTTACGCGCCTTTTTTAACGGATATATTAAAAAATGAGGCACTCTTTTAAATCTTTAGCACATAAAAGTAAATTTCAAGTCTTTTATTTATAGAGGGCTCTACAGAACTGCGTTATTAGATTTTTTCGAACTTATTAGTAAGAATTTAATTTTTAAACTTTCACTGATAGAAATGAAAATGCCATTTCAACAAATGCAGCGCAAGATTTATTTATAACCGATATAGAATATAAAACCAACACTGTTACGAATAGCAAAAGTGAGAAGAAAAGACTACTTGCGTTGAATATCGTCCAGCAAAAGTTTCATCATGCAACAATCGTACAGGTAAATGGTAAAGTACTATTGTGACATAGCGACGATTGGTTCCTACTTGTTACTTATTTACTTATCCGCAACCTCTTCTACCCCCGGTGTAGAGTATAGAGTATATAGTAGTAGTATAATAGAGTATAGAGTAATAATTTTTCTCAATTTCTTTCTGTCCTTAGCTTCACTTTTCGCTTGCGTCCAACTCCGTCCTGTCTTTTTTAATATCTGTGCCACTTTGTCATTCCATCTTCTTCTTTGCCTTCTTCTTCTTCTTTTTCCCATACTACTTTTACTGTTCTGTTTTCTATTCGAACCAGCCCGAACCACCTCAGTTTCTGTTGCTCAATTTTTTCTGTTATTATCATAACTTTTTGTACACTTCTTATATTATTCCATTTCTAATTTTATCTAACTTAGTCTCTCCTGCAATTTTCCGTAGAATTTTAATTTCAGAAGCTGTTATTTTTTGTTTTAACCTGTTAGTTAGGACCCATGATTATCTTCTATACACGAACATCGACTCGTAAATTCTTACTTTTGTTTTTTGGCTTTTTATTAAAAAATGATTTATATAAAATTCTGTATAATGCACTCATTTTACTTATTCTGCTTGTTATTTCCTCTCCTAATCTTCCGTCTGAGTTAGTGATTGTTCCTAGGTATTTCAATTTTTTAACGCTTCCAATTTGTTTTCCCTGTATTTGGAGTTGCATGTCTTCTGTCTCCCATTAGCTACCTCCATTACTTTGGTCTTTTCTATATTTATTTATAGTTTTTTTTCTATCTCGTTGCTCCATTTTTCCATTTTATTTTGTAATTCTTCTTTACAATTAGCAACTATCAGTAAGTCAGCGGCGTAAATCATCTCCTTATAAGTACCGGTGTAAACTTTCTGTATGCTATATGGGTTCCTTTTGTCCTGGTGTTTACCCTTTTGGATATTTCATCCATAAACGACGATGGGTTCCTACCTGTATATTATTAGATTATTTTTTTCTAAGTTGGAAGAAGCAATCAAGCGGTGGTACGCGACGAAATTGCTAAAATTTTCTCAATTCATGTATGATGAATTTGTAAATAGTATTTATTCAGCTGCCATTATTCATAATTTGGACGTTCAGTATGGGCATTACAAACTAACGCAGACATTGATGTAGAAAATTTTATAGCATCACGACATTGGATTTGGAATTTTAAGATTACAAAATAGTTTCAAGAAAAATAAATAAATTTGTTGCCTAATCATATGGTACGGACTCAATTGCAATTGAAAGAAATTGGCTCAACTTTCGTCAATAGTCCAAAGAATCGTAACAGATGTAGGGATAGATAACGTAATATGTAAAAAAAGTTTATAAAAAAGCCGCTATCTCAAGAAGGAAGAAACCTTATATACGCTATCGGCTAAGAACAACATTTCATCATAACTAGAAATTATGCCGAATTATACCTGGCATCAATCCACCTTAGGCTTCCTTATATCGATTCTATAATAATCTCGGAAAATTAAAATTTTAATGTCGTTAATAAAAGATGCCCTCGAAGTATCGAATTGAAAACTGATATAGAAGTCGTGCTTTATAAAGGTAATAACCAGCATAAAGTTTCAGCTCCCTACAATTGTAAGGGAGGTTGATAGAAGACAATTATCAATCGATTGGAATTTTACAGAAATAATTTTCCTGATTAGTGCTTCTGCTAGAAAAAATTAAATTTCTCTGTAATAATTTTAACTAGTTAAAAAAAATGAGATTATTTTGCGATCCCCAGAAATAGAAATCTTCGTCGGATATGCGTCTATAACCTAGCTATTGTGTGAAAAATTAATTCAATTTGGTGTGGTGCAACAAGTTAAAAAGAAAAAATCGAATATAAAGCACTGTGTTAATTTTGCTACAAATAAATTCTAATCAAATGTGCAGCTATAGCCGCCCAATGTATGTATATGCACTCTATCTATTTAGTGTTTTAACCAACGTCATTAATGTGTCATGTATCACACGAGTAAAGACAATCTTCAACATTCAAAACAAAATTCAAAACAGAGCATTTTCTTCTCATATTGAAGAAAGAAGTTTATAACTTTCAAAACGAAAATCTTTTATGGTATAGTATGCGAAGCCTTCTGTTAATACCTATAGTTATTTTCTGAGTAATTCCCAGTACTTCACACATTTGAGGTCTTTCACAATTTCCAACTCGCTTTAGCCTTTTTACGCCGACAACTTCGCACCTGCACTTTATACCGATATTTAGTGAAAAATCCGTGTAAGTAATGCCGACGTTTCGCACCCTCCATGGCAGCTTACAGCACCCAGATACGGATGATACAGATAATCCTGCCGGTTAGCTACCACGCCGACAGAAAAGATTAAATCAACTGCAACGCTTTTATTTATGCTTTGAGTTTACATTGTATACCAAATGAAGTCGTATACCTCACGCGCTGTATAGGAATAGGCCAAGAGTTTGTTTGTGCCAATGAATATCTTTAGCAGAAATAGTAGTGAAAATCGTTCCTTTTTTGCTTTCATATTGAATGTTTTAAATGTTTACCAAGTAACGCTGTAAAAGTCGAGGAAAATCCACAATCGATTATGTTGAATTATTATAATGATAATAATAATTTATTAGTCATATGTCATATAAGTACAAGTAACCAATAATGATAAATAAATCTATACACACTCATTCAGTGAATAAAAAACTTGTTGAGATAAATATTCTTTTACAAATGTATTTTAATTTTTTTGATATTTCCGCATTTCTTAATCGAGACAGGCAGAGCATTAAATGATTTCGAACCTATACAGTCAGGTTTTTTGTTACATTAAATCTAGTGAGAAAATCTCCGTTCGATCTTGTACACACGGGGTGTTTCACCAGCATGGAATTCCTCTATAACTCGTAAACAGTGACAGATAGGAAAGAAAGTTTCTATAAATTGATGTAGGATTATGATTTTTCTATAACGTAAAATTATCTGAATTTGTACAGAGTGTTTCGTAATCTCAATACAGCCTTCGATTTTCTTTTTTTAAATACAGTACCCACAATATTATTACATTTTTAAAAGCGCCAGTAAATTAAAAAAAAAATATATACCATACTTTAACGTTAAACTCATTAATTTCCAAGATATTTTTGATTTTCTAAAAATTATGTCGCTTGCACCGATTGAGAAAAGAGATTGTAGTTTAATTGCCACTAACAAGAGAACACCGGCGGGTGTCCCCCTCCGATTTCGATGAAACTTAACAGATCGAAAGAGGACCTTAAAATATGAAACACGTATTTTTTTATCGGCGTATCCGCACGATTTGGGGTACAGCCCCTCCAAAGTTTGGACGATTTTTTCAATTTTTGCAAATATTTCCTAAATTATAACAGATATTAAATTTTCTTCTTAAATAATTTGCAGCATATTGCATGGCCCTAAGGGTGCGTCATCCGTATTCGTAAAAAGTTAATAACGGGGACGGGTACCCCGTACCCCCCATTTTTTTTCATTTTTTTCTTTTTCTTATCATCAAAAGAAGGCCGATTTTACATAGAATACGATGATGTATAACAAGTTATCAGTTAATCAGTACAATAAATTGCGCTACCTACTGAAAACTAATAACTAGTAAATACCCACATATGTTTGTTAATGTACACACCTACCATGTTCATATATTATGGATACAATGGCGTTGACTCTAAGTATTATTTCAAAGTTTTTTAAACCAGTAATCCTTTAATATTAGATAACACGTACGTACTTACCCTCGAATATTTTAATGGAAGCATCTGTGCATCAGTCCTATTCCACCCCATTCTCTAAGTAGCTGTGAAACAACTGGGGTATCCATTTAAATTTACTTACAGTCACAACCAACAACACTGTTCGCTGGTCAATCAAAAAGTGACGCCAAATAAAGCGTATGTATATGCAAAACTCCCTAAATCCTCCTAAAAAAGAAGGAACCAATGACAGATAAGTTTTAATGCAATAAATGGTGGGGTAAAATTCGTTTCAAATGTTTCAATATTATGGTAATTTCAATTTGATATTTCTTTCATGTTTTCAGTACAAAACATTTAATAATTTTATATAGTAATTCATTATACCAAACGTATAAGGGATTTTATTTTGAATCTACAGACTTTCTCACTATGATTGCATAGATTTATTCCTTACAACAAAAACAATGTTCATTTGGAGGAAGTATACTTCAATGCAAATATTTATACTATTTGTTCTAAGAGTATATTTTGTTTTCAGAGAATTTACTCTTATGTTTTAACCAACAAGATTTAGTTCATTTAATATATATATTAAGTTTCGATTTCTGAATAAATAAAAATATTCAGATTGATAATAGATTTTTTGTGTGCAGTAATTGCTTCGTTTACTGTTTTATAACAATAAACAGTAATTCAGTTTAACATGATTGCGAATAAAATAGTGCACTATCCTCAGTGGAAATTTCATTCCAGTGTTGGGATCTGATTGACCTCGACGCCACGCGTCTCGAACATCAGTCAACGAGATCTCGCCACTGTAATGAAAAATTTTCCACCTCGTATGTAATATACTATTTCGTTTGTAAACTACCATCACTATATCAAAAATTACGTACATACTTACCCTATTCAAGCAAAATATTTACATAACAGCAACTATATATGACTTTATACTTAATACTGCGTGAAAGCAGCTAGTTTCATTACAGTTTTTTTTACTTACACCATTATAAATCAGGATATACATCTCTAGTATGGTTATTTCGCATTAATTTTGAGTCAGTAGTGTGTATAAAAAGTATGCAAATTTACTTCAGTATTTTTTTCAATGTTCCCTGTTGATTTTTAATGAAATGTGGACTGTATAAATAAAGTGTTTTGAATCATCACAAAATGTACATTTAATTTGTTTATTTCCTTTTGTTAAAACAAATCTGTTTGTAGATGATATATTATTTTTAGATGGCCTATTAGTACACTGCGAGTACCTTTTGTTGTTTTGTTGCTCTAATGACTCAAGTAGTTCGCACCTACCCTTCAAAAATAATTTAATATCATCTATTGTTAGAAGTTCTTCATTTAATCGTGATATCTCCCACTCCCTTTTGGTTTGATCGTCTAACTTAGATGATATCATATAAACTAATAAAGCATCCCAATGTTTAATTGGTTGTCCTAACGTCTCCAGCGCTAACAAATGTTTAGAATGATCGTCCAAAAGCCTACGTAATTCTGTAGCTGTGGCGTATTTTACACTGCTAATATTGAAAAGAGATTTTATGTGATTATTTATTAACAACTTTTTGTTTTCGTACCGATCACACAGTAACCTCCATACTATTGGATAGTTATTGTTGCTGATTTCTAATGATCTTATTATTTGAGCTGCTGAACCTTGCACACTAGATTTTAAATAATGTAATTTTTGCACCTCGTTTGCCGTCTCTCTTTCAACATATTGCTGTTCAATTACGTTATCTTCGCACAATGCTTCTATTGACGACTGAAGCTGCAAGAATTCCCCGTAATGTGCCTCATATTTAGATATCCTTTCATGTAATTCTAATAATTCCCTATTATTGAACGCTGCTTTTTCATTTACCGAATTTAGATACTTTTTAAATACAGTAAGACTATGTTTTATACCACCACGTTTTCGCGTTAATGTTTTAATATCCGTTGCCATCGTAATTAAATGAAACAATATTACGTAAATTTATGATTGATTCTGATGAGAAAAGATTGGAGGAATAGAAGGGAACTAGACGTAGCAACTCACCCCGTTGCAACAGCCTTGTTCTCGATGATATGCTGATATGTGAATTGATGTGTACATACGTGTCTAACCCCAATTGCGTCTGTGTTCTGGATCTGCTCTTTCCCGTCCGACTCTGGCTTCCGATTGCACTTGATGCCGAATCCGGCTCGAAGGACCAAAATGTATGTTGATTTTTAATAAAATGTGGACTGTATTTTGTTTGTTTTTATGCCTTTATTATTGCTTTACACAGAACGCGTCTTGTTAGCGTCATCTTTGTATGTACACTCTATACCAACTGTCAAAACTTAATGTCTAAGGTTTTTCACATATCTGTGCATGCGTGTTTTATTAATAGTAATCTTAACATTCCCTTATCTACAATAATAAGCAGGAAATGGATCAAAAGTAAATTCTATGTTCATTACTACATTATACTGATTTTTATTTTATTAACACAATATATATTTGATATAACGCGACGTAATAATACATAAATAACATAATATATAAAACTTTCCTGTCCCACGTATCGTTAATATTTCCTAAAAGGTGACCATTTTAAAGCAATTTGACAATATTAAAAGGCGACCGATTCGAGAATCATTGACACTCGGCCCCGAGAAACATCTGGACCTCGGTTACCTGTCATCCATCATTCCGACTAAACGACGAAAAATCTCTCGCTAATTGTCCGAAGACCGACCGACCTCCGTCCGTATGGATGCAACGATAAAGGAATCACGCTCGGCCCTTGGAAAGGAGAAAAAAAATGCCGACTCGGAGCAACTCTGAAGAGGGATGTTGAATGAGTTGCTGCCCTTTTTGTCGCTTGCTCACGCAACCGTAAAGCATAACAGTGGCCCACAGTGATATGAAGATTAGACCATTGGCGTAGAGCTGAATACAGTTACCTTTTACCTACATTAAATATGTATAGCAAATGAATTAAATATGTACAAAATTCTTTAGGTATGGAAAGATTACTGGAAAAAAAAGTAAACAGAAACTCCGTTAAATTTGAAAAAATTATTCATTAGAACAAGGTCGTATAAGTTGGACTTAAGATGCTGCAAAATAACGGGAACCCTCGAAATATTAAATTAAAAACGCTTACAGATATATAAAAAAATAATAGTAATTCGTTCTTATTTTTAGCGTGAAATAATCAAGCATTTGTTGAAACTAATTATTTATTAATAAATACATACACAGGATATGTAAATATTCGCCAAAAAGCTGTAGGTGGCGACTTCTTTGTTAAATTCTTTAGCGATTTATTGAAAAATCTTATATCCTGCGTCTACACCAAGTTTCGAAAGTTTAAATATTCAGTTAGCTAATATGCGTTTTCATTTAACTCTTTAACATTCTCTCATTGAAATACTTATAGCAGCACAGGAGCGGCTCCTCTTAAAAAGCCACGGGGCCATGGCCCCACCATCGCAAATCACAAATTAATCATTAAAGAGCTTTAATTTTCTGTAAAAATACCGATAAATATACTGCTGTGTACTGAAGGTAACAAAAGTATTTTGAAAAAATGCAAAATTAAAATTAAAAATGAAAATTTAAATCAGCTAGCTCAACGGATAAGAATTTAAAAAAAGACGCAAAAGAACAATTAAATTCAGGATTACCCTGGCAAATTAAAACTAATCACGAAAAGTAAATTGTGGGTGAAAGAAATCTGACTTTCTTGAATACCCCAAAAATTGAAAAGGTTTAATCAAAAATAAAAGAACAGAATTTGAAATGACGTTAAATAACAATCAAAAAATTTTATTATAAAAAAAAAGAGAAAAAAATTTGTTAATTACAATTATGCAGAAAAAACCATGGACATAGGGTCCTGGTCTAAATCAAAACTGCTCGATTCTAAATTACAAAAGGACAATGCTAAATCCTTTATCAAAGCAAAAAGAACAAATTCGTTCAGGAAGATAGTCCTTTTTATATCAATTAATCCACGTGCTTTCAAAATTAAAACAAACTAAATTAAACGTGGACAATTCAAGTAAATTAACAAAAGAAAAACTTACATACAAGCACAAGGCAATAAAATAAACTAATCAGCAAACTAGAAAACGGAAAAATTAAACCCTTAAAATTAAAATACCTTCCCGAACAAAAATAATAAATGATCTTATATATAAATTGTGTACACAACAATACAATATCAATTATTATCAAGCGAGTTCCTTGATGGACGAAATAACTCAATAAATGCGAATTCAAATCTTTAAATCATAAGTATTAACAAAATGGTAACAATGAAAATAAAATTTTACGTCTACTCACGCTCTGGTCTATCTCGGAACTGAGTGACAAACTCGACCGCTGCGTACAGCGAAGTCGCACAGAGATCAGTCCACCAACGGACGAAATCTCAAAACATAATAACATAAACAAAACCAGTGAACGCAAAACATACAATGAATGAAATTAATTTAACACAACTGAACATTTAAATAAATCATACAATCAATTCAATAACTAAATCTTATATAAAAATAAACAAAACATCTGTGAAAAATTTTTCTCAACATTGACAAAGCCTTATCGGAGTAAACATGAAAACAACTGAACTTGCGAATACCGGGGCGCCGGTCCACAGCAATACATACACACACACACACATTTAAGTACAGAACGAACGTTGCGATTCCCATGACTTGATGCGACCAAACGCGCTTTGTATTTATTCATGCCGACAAGCGGCAAGCGGGGAGCCACATCTGGATTGGTACGATTTCAGACGTTTGTAGGTTTCAGCGGAGAGCTAACGGAACTACACAGCAAAAATTCCATTGTAGTGGGGCCAGCCGTATCTTGGCCCGCTGTCGCAGGTTGATCGAGTCACGCGGTAGTTAGTCATGGATAGTGCTGTTATAGTGATCCGTATAATTTTCGATCCGGATAATTTACTATTCGAATATCCGGATCTTAATATTATCGGGATTCGCTATTCGAAACCTCGGATCTGAATCCACTATTCGAAACCTCAGATCCGGAATCTGCTATTCCGAGAACCGGATAGTAGATTTTAGACCCGGATCCTAAGATCCAAATATCCAGATAAATTCAGATCCAGATATCCGGATCTCAATTTTATCGGGATATCAACAGCACTAATCATGATGTATTCTCAGCGCGTCATCAGTATAGGAAAGACGCTAGTGAGTGCCAGTTCAACAATCTCGCGTGCAGTCGTTATTGTTTATTGTCTTTTTTTTTTCTTTATTATGCCGTGTATACGTGTCTGTGTTTGTTGCCGCACTGCTGAATAGTCGAATTTATTCGAATTGTCGAATTTAATTGTCATCCTTGCTAGTTATTTTGTGCCTGTTATCCGCCGTTCTAGATAGAAATTAATTCCTTCTTTATTTAGTTTACCGTTTATTCAGTCTTGCATGTTTTTTTTTTGTGGACATTTTAGTTTCTTTATTTCCTTCGTTTATCATGAATTTTTCCTATTCATCCTACATTGAGCAAAATTTTTTGGATCAAATATATTTTTTTTTAATAAAGATTTATTGGTGTAAAGGATAAACATTAAACTTCTACATGTCGCCCTCCATTTTGTATACATTTTATCGATCTATTATTAAATTCTCTTGCAACGTTCCGTAAAAAAAAAAACAGGATTGATTTCCGTAATACATTGTTTGCGTTGAATTTGGAACAATATTTATTAATAAAAGAATCTCCTAAACCCAAAAACGAAGATACTTTACTCTTAGCGTACTTTGATATTTTTGACCTTCCCTCGTATACAATTAAATTTTCGACAGATTTGATGAGTGTTATTTTAGTTTCAAGACATGCAGAGGTGATTTGTAAAAAAAGATTTACTAAATTCAAAGACAAAAAAAGTCCCATATGCTGCGCACTTTCTGCAGGTCACTGTATATAATCCCCGCCATTATGCAGGATTACAGCAATATAGTATATTAACATTTATTTCCATTGAATGTGGATGGTAAAATCTAGATTATATCTCATAGAAATGTTAAAATCTGATTGTTTTACTATTAATAACAACACATTATCTTTTTGAAGACAATTGTTTTAGTAATTAATATAATCTAATCTCTACAATCTATTTTTCTCAGTGTATTAATATTTGATGTTTTATGTAGTAGCAGTTGCTGTTTTTTCTTTACCTAGCATTTTTACGCCATTCTGATTAGATTTGGTTAATTTAGTCGAAAGCTGTTGAACTCATCTGGAACAGAAGTATGAAATAACCTTCTTTCCTATATTGTAGTATTTATAGTTTAAAGTTTATGTTTATAAAAAATAAATTATCTGTATGTACTAGACACCACACACCAAAATATTTTTGAAATATCATCACCAAAATATTTGTAAACACTAACAATGAAATTTGTCCCTAGAATCCTGCAGGTCTTCGACAAATCATTGAGAGGAAAAAGAAGCACATGTTAAAGAAAACTAAAAAACGCTGCCGGATATCCGGATCTCAATTTTATTGGATATCAACAGCACTAGATATGGGGCATTCTCAACGCGTCATCAGTATAGGAAAGACGCTAGTGAGTGCCAGTTCAACAATCTCGCGTGCAGTCGTTATTGTTTATTGCCGTTTCTTCAGAGAGAAATCTCATTGTTAACGTCAAGATATTTGCTGAATTGTCGATCTGAAACTACAATTTGTATCCATAAAGGATAACAATAATTATTTTCTTGTTTAGTATCAGTAAGTTAGGAAACTAATCAATTATTTTTGCTATGAGCAAAAGTTCGTTTGCGCGTATCAGTTTCAAAAATGTAACCTGTGACTTACTTACTAGCAACACCAATCTTCCTCGGAAATATATTGTTCTGCATTGGAAGAATACTTTATACTATTTAATATGATATACACTGTTAATGGAATAAAATACTGCTAGTATTTTATCCAAACCCTATGACTGTTTAATCAAAACTATCCATGTACCTATTTGTTGCAAAAAACTAATTTCATTCAGCGCGTGCACTGCAAAAACTCCAAACCATAACAATTATTTGAACAAGAAACACGTATTTTTGTGCCGAACCATAAGTCTAAACATTTCCGAGTATTTGAATTAAAACCACAGACTGTTGAGAATATGCAAACACAAGAGTTGTTTGACACAAATATTTTTTTTTTGTTCAAACAATCCTTTTTCTCAGTGTGGATACACCGATATAAAATCTCATAAAACACACTAATATCACATTGTCGGGTGTATAAAATAGCTTAAATCCAAACTTTTTACTCGATTCTACGCATCACTAAATACTTACGTTCTTATTACTTTAATACGGATGCTTACATAATTTTCATTTGTATGCCCTCATGGAAAAATAAAAAAGCAAAGAACAAACACATCATCACGCTGCCGATTCAGATGAAAAACAAAAAGATAAATAAATAGCAGATCTATATGAAAAAAGGATTATTGCTTATTAGGCAACAATAAAATTAAGAAATTTGGCACATCAGATAATGTTAATGAGTACTTCAAATAACCGGTCAGTTACGCCCCTGCAATGTTTTGGTCCTTGATTTTCGAAACCCATCAAGATGCCGATGCCGCGCACAATTCACGGTCGCGGTCAAAGTCGCCAAGGTAAAGGATGAATGGATGAATGAGTGACAGGTAAAGTGGGAACCTCGAAAAGGAGTGGGGGTTCATACATAACACTTCGACTCCTCTAAAAGATACCAGAACGTGTTCGAATAGTTGTGGGGTCAAGTTCGTATTCGGGAGTGACCTACTAAAAGCACAAGATACAGATTTTTCGCAATAAAAGATCTGATCTATAATTTCGTGGGTAATAGTAAAAGTGATTAAACCGAAAATACAATGAAAGGAAATTGCAAGAAATCAGTTACTGTGGCTTCAGAAAGTCGTAAGGTAAATTGTTGAATTAACTTTCTTTAATACTACACTGAAAAAAAGAAACTGTTCAATCAACAAATTCCGAATTCACCAAAATTTTTAGTGATTGCTAGTGAGGTGGGCAATGATTTTGTAACTTTGTTGACTTTCTCTTGTCACACGTGAACTATTCGGAGACTTTATTACAATTTGTTATTTGAATAATATTCACTCTTATGATTCGGTATAACTATTGAAAATGTTAATTGGACGTGTTTGCATAGTACACCAAAAAAAGTATTTAATTAACCAAAAAGGATGTATATCCCATCAAAAATGATTACATTGATTTCACTTTTTCAGTGCAGCAATTGGTTAATACTTATTGTAACCATTTGAACTTAAATTAATTCACATGCAATAATACAAACGTAAATTATTATTCTTAACCATTATACCCACCAGAAGCAACTAGTGGTAGGCATAATCGAATGACAGAAAAAGGATTATTCGATTATTGACAATTATCCGATAATTCGATTATGACGTTTGGATAATGAATGATCATTCCATTATGAATGATTTATACGAATGGTCGTTCGATTATAATGGTAAATAACTAGTTGATGATGTGAAATATGATAGACAGCTAAAAAGGTCATTGTTTTAGTAATAGGAAAATAATGTGCAGAAATGAGGACCTAGAAAAAAATGATCATTCGATTATGCCCACCACTAATAGACACGGGAATTTCCTTACTGTACAGTAGTTCAAATGTCATTTGAACATACAATATGTAAAAACTAACACAAATAAGCTTCAACTCGAGAAGAACTAAGCTATCTATGATTTATTAAAAGCGTATTGAAAACTGATCTAATACCCGGAAGTTATAAACAAATGTAGACTTAATATGTATGAAAAATAACAGCGCCATCTATTTTTCAATACCGCAATGTAATTGTATATTTCCAGTCGGCATTGAAAATAACCATTAGTTATACATATACATGTCAGGGTGATGGGCCACCACATTCGCGTCGATTTATATACGAAAAGCGGTAACATATTTTCAACTTTTTTTTGTTAAGGGTTATACAGATTCAGAAGGATCACATATCAAAATTATTTTGAAGTGTACAGGGTGATTCAAAGAAAAGTTACACACCAAACTTGTGAAAAATTAAATGGAACATCCCATATATTATGACATATTTTGATAGTACAGACTAATTAAAGGCAAGTTGGTGTTAGGTTTCTTATGCCTAACTCAACTCGTTTATGAGATAATTAACTATTTTTCAAAATGTAGATCAAAATTTAAGAGGATTGCCTTCATATTGTCGGGTGTCGTTGGTGGTATGTCATAAACAATATTTTTAATATATCCCCATACAAAAAAATCTGGGCTCGTTAGATCAGGAGATCTTGCTGGCCAATTCTGTGGGCTTCCGCGGCCTATCCACCTGTTCAGATACTGCCTATTTAATTTCTCCCGAACGCTTGTTTGGAAGTTATATTTTATAAATTGTAGAAACATGGCACCATTCAAGAGATTATCAAAAAGGTATGGACTTATCACGTGCTTTCCAACTATTCCGCTCCACACATTAACAGACCCTCGATATTGACGATTTAGGGTTCTAAAAAAATTGGGATTGTCGTCACTGTAATAATGAAAATTATGCCTATGAATCAATCCGTTGTTATGAAAAGTTGACTCATCCGAAAATAGCACATAATCGAGAAAACCTTCGGCATCTCCCAACTTTTCTTCTCTAACTTTCATAAACCAAATTCAAGCCGCCGATCATAATCTACTTCCAAAAGTTCTTGATGTAGTTGTATATGGTATGGGTAAAATTTGTTCATCTTTATAATTTTTCTGATACTCCAGGCTTATCTCTGTAGTTTTATTTATTTTTCGCTGACTTGTATGCGGATTTTCAGCAAGAGATCCGATAACTAAAATATTATTTCCTTCATTTCCAGTGTTCGGTTTTTGTCGTTCTGTTTTCTTATAAGACAAACTTGCTGGACTTCGGAAAAACTTGCAGCGAATTTTCTAAAGAACGCTTATCGGGATGGCGTCTATTAGGATATTTTTGCGCATAAATCCTTGATGCTAGCAAACGATTTTCTTCACACTCTCCAATTATTAAAATCACATCAATCCTTTCTGCTTGAGGGTAATTTCCCATTGTAAATAATTAAAATGCTTTTTAAATAACCACGAACAACAATGATGCGTAACTGACAAGTTCTGTTATTGTCAAATGACTTTTGTGTATAATGAATAATAGCTACATTTTTGCCTAAGCCTACTTTTGAAAAAATAATGAATAGGAATGAATATTTGAAATAGAAAATTCTAAATTAGTAGAAACCATAAGAGATAAGTATAGGAAGCATAATACAATCTTAAAGACCGTTAAAATTAGAATCTAAATAAGGTAATAAATACAGGGTGTTCCATTTAAAATAAGAAAGTTAATTGCCTTATAAGATAGCGAAAATTAAAAGTATGTTTTTGTTCACACTGTACACTGAGGGAAAGAAATGCATTGATTTAACCAAAATACGCATAACCAACCAAAAAATTTGCATTAAATACGGCCCACCAAAATTTTTTTTAGATTAAAATTTACGATTTGTTGAAATATATTTGTTAACTTTAAAAATAATAGACTCGTTGATTCAACTGAACCCTCAATTTCAATTTAAACAAGTTTAATCGTTAATGCAACACTTCAGTTTAGTTGATGTAACACTGGTTTTGATTTGTCAATGCAGCTCTAAGTGTGTTAGAACAAACAAAAAATGTTTTGTTTAACGAGCATTGCTGCTTAGCGTAACTTCGAAATTGTGTTGAAACTACAAAAATAAATTCTTGCTTCAATACATCTTTATGGTTACATTAGCAAATAAGACGTGTTGAGTGCACAAAATTAAGAGTGTCAATGCAAACATTTTTTTGATTGATTTGAAGTAAAAAATGTTCATTCAAATAATCTCATTTTGGATCTTTTGGAAATTTATTATTCACAAATTGGGTTTGAAACCCAAATATGACTAACTTAGGTTTCATATATTATTAATAACTTCACAACAGTTATAAAGTACCAAATATGTAAGTAACACTTTACAATAATAATAGGTATATAAAAGTAACGCCTAAAAATATTATTTACAAATACATTGAATACACTTCCGACCATCTGGACAACGTATGTAACATAAATGAATTGCAGTAAATGAGTTTCTTCATATAAATACAACGTGTTCATCAGTTTGTGTTATAATAAATGCCTGAAAATGATCATTATATTCTAATGTTCGTACACTTGTATTACAAAAAAAAATATCTTTATCATTTGAGTCAAAATTTCTAATATGGCGTTCGTTTGCCAAAACATCTATAAGAATCAAAATGTGCTTACCTGCAAACACTGAGGTTAGATATTCAAATCCCCACTGAATTAACAATTCTTTTACTCGTTCGTCCCTCATGGCTAGTTATCAGAACTCACAATATATCACGATATCACGAGCCACGAACGAAGACAATTTGATATCTGATGGTTTCAACAGCAAGCAACCGATCAAATCACGCCACAACATTGATCAAATGAGTATGTTGACGGTATGGTTAATATCCTATGTACATTAATATAGCTACATTCCATAAATATACAAATACTGACTTATTAAATCGTATTACAAGCTAAACTAGAAATAATTTACATTGTAATTATGATATTGTTTTCTAGAAAAGGACTTTCTACATTATAATTACTATACATAAAATGTAAACGTAGTACCCTACTATACCCATACTTTTAAGATCTACATATGTAGATGCGCAAAGCGCAAAACATCTTTTTTTGGTTCTAGTTAACCAGTTTTTAGTTTCAATATTATGCTATGAATGTTTTCCGTCAACATACTAAGATTTTTTTGTTTTACATCACCATTTCGGTCCATCCAAACAAAAACTCTACCTTCAACCATCTAAGTTTCTTCAGTCACAGATTTTTTTAACAATAAATAGTTCGCAAATGACTTATTTTAGTTGGATAAATACAAAATTTGTGCATGAACACGTTTGGTTTTACATAGTAGTATTGTAGAGTTAAACGCATTTCTTTCT